>ML790413.1:296069-326424 GCA_009831015.1 Picea engelmannii
ACTGGACTTCTACACTCCCTATTGACAGACTCCAATGTTTGGTTTGGGTGGCCTTGGAGAATTTACTCTCCAACCTATTCCAAGGCCCTATTCCTGAGCTAGTATATGCACCCTAAAAACAGAAAAGTCTACTTGATTTTAATTAGAGTTTCTTTTAATGGGATTCTTAAGTCACAAGGTGCGAAAGTGAAACTGCTGGTGTGTAAAAAGACTCAAAGCAAAATGAACAAAATGCGTGAACACAAAAACTTTTAAAAATGCAAAACCAGCAACTTTTCAATGAAAGATTTCTTTTCTTTTCGAAATTACCAAGATTTTATGCAGTAAATATGAAGGATTTTCACTCAGATCTGCGAGCTACTTATACTTGACATGCACTGCAAAAACTTGTGCAAAACAGACTTCTTTCCTAGCTACTGATGCAACAACACAATCCTCAAACCAAGAAGAAAATGAAACAAGAAATTGTTTTTTATTTCGTTGTAAAATAACACAACAAGGAAAAATGTTGACAAGAACAAAACCAAGAGAGTGAAAAGAAAACTCTGGCTTAAAGTGCAGATCGCAAACAGAATCAGAGCACAAAAATGAAAAAAGAAATCCAAACATCACCAATTCTAACACTTGCCTAAAAACCATAAAACAGATATTTTTTCTCTTTTGATATTTTTTGTCTTTTCTATGAACTAACAAACACAGGCTAAGGATAAGATGCCCTAACCTGCTGACTGTGCAGCTCCAGACTCTAAACCCTGAAAGGAGCACTTCTCACCACAGGAGGGGATGACTGCCCCACCCAGGCTGAAAGGCAACCAGACAGGCCCGCGACTGTCACCGAGACAGCACGCGTTCAACCGCGTGCTGAGTTATAACAGCACACGGGTACCCGCGCTCAGAACTGAAGCAGCCCGCGGGTAGGTATAAAATTTGAGAAAAAATCAAACACAGGTATCCCAGACCTGAAAGAGGCCTCTGGTATTGACAACCAGGGTCTCCTAAAGGCTTGGATGCTTCCACTTCGACAGAAAAAGAAAAATTGCAAAAAAAGAAAACTAATGCTAAGAACGATCAAAACAATAAGGCAGACTGAAGGACAAGACAATAAACCAATCAAGACCCAGATAGGATCCAGAAAGCCCCCTGAGAAGGTAAAACTTCTGACAGGGAAGAGGGGACTGCCTCTTAAGCTTCTTGGGCTCTACACGCTACTGAAACCACTACAGCAAGCGTTCAACCGCGGGCTGTAGAAGGTTAGGGCACGGGTCACACACATGCAGGCCTTATGCAGGCCGCGTGTACCTCTGTGTGTCCCGAGAATAAATGTCAAGTGTCATTCAAGGAGAACTGGTATTGATAACCAGGTTCCCTGCTAACATTGACCTAACAGACAACAAAATAAACAAAGAAATAGAAAATGAACTTCTTTGAACTACCCAAAAACCTCTAATGAAATCCGGAAACCCTAAGAGTAAGATATCCCCAGTGGAGTCGCCAATTTTATTGTGGGGTATTCTACCCTACGGACTAGCAAGCTAGGGCTTAAAATTGCATGCAGATCATGACCCTTCATAAACTACTTTTAACCTTCTACCTGAATCTAAAACCCTTTTTCACATGCACACATGGGAAGAATCAACTAACCTTTTTATCGACGGTTGGTGTAGATCCTTCGTTGAGCTTTTATCTCCTTGCTTCTGCTGCTCCTTCCAAAAAGCGATTCTGCAATCAAGACAAAACTACACATGCATGCTATTGTTCTACTAGAGGATTAGAGATTAAACACAAATCAAATAAAACATACAAGAATCATGTATTCGGGACGGGAAAAGTATCTTTTTATTAATCTCAACATGAATCAACTTACAATGATTATAGAGACCGGCCACCGTTCCTCGATCCTGATCCTGGGCTCCTCCTCTTCTTTGTCCTCCAACTGCTTTGCTTGAATTCTCCTAAAGCTTGAGGAAAGGCTAAAGGGTTGGGACAAAATGGATTCGGTAATTGGGCAGAGTTTCTTTGCTATGATTTTTCCTCCTTTGAATAGTACCCCTACCCCTTCTTTTATAGGCTATAAGGAGCTAGGGTTTTAAACGAAATCTCGGCCATGCATGGCTGGGAGTTCCAGTTAACTAACCCAAAGCTTTTCGTCCCGGCGAAAACTTTCCTGATTTTTTGCTTTGTTAGGTAAACGCGGGCTGTAGTGGGCTAGCCCGCGTTCCAACGCGTGCAGTAGAAGGGCGGCAAGTATTCCAACACGCCCAGTGAGAGGTTAGGGCGTGGGTTGCTTGATTTAAGTGGTTTTTCAAGGTTTTATTCAGCATGGCTTTGGCAAGGAAGAGACATGAGTTGGCCTGATGCCAGGTAAGCCTGTGTGGTGCATTTTAGGGTTATAACACAGTAACATCCAAATAATCAAAGTGATTACCACAATACCTGTCATTACACATGTTTACTTGCTCATTTCCTTGGTCTTCATATTCATTATTGCACTCTTCAAGGAAGACAAGATAGGTAGAATCCTCATGAAACTCACCACAAGATCTACAATAAGGCATAGGGCAATGATTTACCAAGTTGGTGGTTTCAAAAGGATTAGGTGGTCGTTGATCATTCTGAGGAGGTCGTCTTAACCATTTATCATTTGGCTTATGTGGTTGTCTATTATTTCCTTGAGACCTCTCTACAGTGATCAATCTATTTTGCAAAGCATTAATTTGGTTGTCACGCTTCATGTCCAACTGCTTAATCAATTCAGTCAATTCTTTAATTCCATCACTAGATGATGTTTGACCCTCATCCCTCTTCTTCTTATCTTCATTAACTTTTGAAGAGGAACCTCTATTAAAACCAGGAATGTTGGACTTCCTAGCTTCAAGCATGTTCTTTTCGATCCTTACTGCCATTGCTTGTGCTTCTGGTAAAGTCTAAGGATCCTTATCCCTCAAGGCATACCTCATCTCTCCTTCAAAGGACTCAATATAATAAATTAGTATTGCATCAGCAGGGGGCTTGACATCTTGATGAAGATTCTTCACCAAGTTACTAAAGTTCTCATTGAACTCTACCACTGTTTCATTTTATTTTTTATGGCTGGTGGTGAGTGCACCCAACTGAAAACGATGTTCTTTCTGATCACCCCATCTCTTTCTAAATTCATCAATTAGTGAGTTGAGGGTGTTAAATTTGTTGGCATGGAAATCTTCAAACCAATCAGCAGCATTTCCCTCCAATGAATACACAAACAAGGTCATCTTCACATCGTCCTCAATGTGGCCTCTACAATACTTATTTATACACCGACGAAAACATGAGATGTGGGCCTGGGCACTAACAGCATTATTCCCATGGAAGATAGGCAATTTATCAATAGCTTTATCAGGAACATCATGAGGAGCACCTTGGATAGCTGCAAAGTTCAAGGGACTCAAAAAGGTAGCCATTAGTACGTTAGTGTTATTAATTGGATTATTAACAGTGGTTTGATTATTAGTTTGGAACTAGTATTGGATATCGTTGAGTGCTTCCTCCCTAAGACTTTCAAGTAAACTCCTAGTAGCCAAGCGGTTTTCTCTCCTCTTGTAAACATGCTCAGGCTCAGGAAAAGAGTAAAGCACTCCCCGAGGGTTGATCCTAGTAGTGTACTTGCAATATTTTTTCAATGGAGTCACCACTTAGATAGGAATCAAACAAAGCTAACCAATCTCAAGTTCAAAGAATTTTTAAGGCCTAAAATATTTTACAATTAGTTCTTAAAAGTTAAGTTAAGTCATAAAAACCAAGGATGAATAACTCAATCCCCGGAAACGGCGCCAAAGATGTTTCCGTACTTATACACACTTTCATACGTGAGTTGAGTTTGGCTCACTCAGTGTGCCCTTGGAGGCACAATGCTTAGATTCACAGCCCACGATGTCACTTTGACTGGAACCTCTTCCATCTAGGCTCACTCCTAGGGAAGCCAAAGGGGGTAGACCTTAGTTACTAAATGTGTTAGAGTTAGATTCTAGGAGTTAATTTTAATTTGTTAAGGTTAGAGGGGATTCTAATCCTAATATGCTAACGCAATCATGCAAAATGCAAGGGTTAGCATGAGAAGCGAGCCTTTTCCCTAGGTCAACTAAGACTAGTGCCTAGAAATTTGGCAAGGGGTCAACTATGTTCAAAAGTTGTTTATTACAAAAGATTACAAGTTACAATTTTACAAGAAAGAATAACTCAATAAAATAACACCATGTACATTTTCTTACAAGATTTACAAGTTAAAGAATGATATATTACAATTTACACAAAGCAAACTAACCAAGCTTATTTTCAATGTGTGCAGGATACAAAAGAATTAAAGCATCGAATCACATCACCATTCGCACAAGATTATCATCAACACATTACTTCATCAACAGTATTACAAAGATTTAGAAGAGTTTAAGCACAATTATTATGAAGAGTATTGGCAACAATCTACACTCTTAGTTATTAAGCCCCCCAAGTATTCTATTAGATTTGGCCAAGGGTTTAATAATTAGGCTTTTATTAAGATTTACAAATTTTATTAGCTTTCACCAAAGCCTCCTCCTCCTGTCGCCAAATAAATATTGGACGCTCAAGATAGTATGTCAACGAGGCCAACCCTAGCAAAACCAGTCAGCCTTGATAGTAAGAGTACTTCCCGGAGAGGACACCCACTTGGAGCACCACGGGACAGTCCCCTGCCACTACCCTCCGTTGTTTTCCTCAAATCCGTTTTAGATGGTGGATATGATGGTCTAAGTCACCCTAAATTAGTCTATTAAGTATGTATAATGATTAGGTAGACTTTTAGGTGATTTAAAGAGTGTTTAGAAGTTTTTAAAGTGCTTTTTTAGTGCAAATTAATGAGATGGACGAAATTGTTACTTGCTCAAGAGTGTGTTGCTTAAGCTTAAAACAATGAGTGAATCAACACATATAAAGCAAATAAGAGAGATAGCTAAAAGAAATAGAGATTATATCACATGCACATCAATATAAGTTTGATTAGAGACAATAGATCAATGGCAAGAACATCTTGCCTTAAGAGATGAGAAAGAAACTTATTAAGTGTGTTTGCCTACTTAACCATTCAACAAAATCCAAGCTCAGGACGTGGCTATCAATAGATATGAGCAATGAACCAATAAACCACTTATGTGTTAAGCACTTTAAGATGTATCAATCATGAATAGTAAAACGTGTGCTTAAGAGAGAGATTAAGAGCTTGAAAAGAAATGAATTAAGCAAGATCCAAATATAAAAACTTATGTGTGTTTCCCAATGGGCTTAAGATGAGAGATTGGATCTAAGACATAAGAAGTAAGAGTATTAAACCATTTAGATCAATCACATCACATGAAAAATAAATCATTAACACTTATCCTTACCTCTTTGGGGTGTTCCTCTCCCAACTAGGTAGGTTATTAAATTATCTTGACTTAGTTAGATTAAGTGTTCTTTAGTTCTTAGCTATTAGGGAAAACTAACAAGAGATGAGAAAGAGAGAAAGTAAACTAAATAGCAAACTAATCTACAAGCTAATCAAGCAAACCCCACATCAAGGTTGAGAAGGTGCCCTCACCTTATAAACCTTGCGGCCAAGCTAGAAAAACAGAAAAATGGAATGGAAGGCTAGATCTAGCCTACGTCCTACCTACCCACAAGCTTAAAGAAGAGGGGAGGTCGTACCACTTCCCCTCTTACACTTTAAGCTTGAACAATCAAACAAACAAGAGGAAAAAGTGCACTTCTAGGCTATAAAAAGACAAGAGGGGGTTAGAGATAGCTACCAAAATCCCCCAAGGGGTCTTGAAGTGTTATCTGTGTCTCTTTGGGGAAACCAAGAGCCTCCAACCAGATCTGATATACCTGTAAAAACAACAAGCTTTGTTTCCTAGGATGGCTACACACAACCAAACAATGTTAAGGAAACCCTTGTCCTTTTGGAGCAAGAACTTTCCACAATACAAGATATGAAATTTATATAACTTTGACCTATCTAAACCAAGATATGTTAGCTGAAAATGAGATGGATGTACTGCAATATAGAGAAAAGTAATAGATCTAGATAGTTGGAGTGTGAAAAAACTTCAAGTGACCATTCCCTTCTAGAAGGAGTTCCCAATGAAACTTTGGAGATAAACCTGCAATACCCTTTCAAATCCAAGCATACGAAATACTATATGTTGATGTAATGAAAATAAACGACACTTCAATTTAATTCAAACATCAAGATATATAGACCAATAGGCATACGCACTACCAAGCCTACTTAGATAACACTTTACCTAAGATCTAATGTTGCAAGAAATAAGAACGAACATTAAACAATATTACCTCCCATGCAAAAAAGCAGTAAGCACGTGCATTACCCTTCTTGTTGTCCTCCAAAGCTTCCAAAATATTATTACGAAAGAAGTGATCTTGGAGAGGAATACTCCAAAACCCTAGAGCAAGAATGACAATGAAATGGAATGAAATGATAAGAAAGAGAGAGAGAGGAAAATCAAGTAGCATAACAATATCTCAAGATATGGTGAGTTGGGAGAGAGAAAAGAGATCCATTTATACTTGGAGAGGCAAACCTACCTCTCTTGGATCTAAGCCAAGTGTCCACCACCAAGCAATAGAGTAGATCTCTAGGCTAGGGCGCACCTCCTAGGGCTTGCATAATAGATCTAGGGTGTAGAAAAATAGAAAAATTAATTAGATAGATCTAATGGCATGTAGGAAGTGTGGGATTCATGCCAAGGGATGTGAAAAGACTCAAATATTTTTTTATTAATTATTTGTGGAGTTTCTAGATGAGGGAGGGCGCACCTCTTGGAATGAGGGAAAGGAGATGAGAGGTGAGGAATGAATGTAGGGTGTTGGGATCACAAAAAATCTCAAGGAGAGGTGTGGGATCCATGCTAAGGTGAGGTGAAGAGTCTCTCAAAAATAAAAATAAAAATAAAAACGTAACTTTTATTGGAGAGAATAAAAGGAGGGCGTAACTCTCTTGGAGAGTGCTCCCCATGGTCAAAAAATAAACCCAAATGTAAGTATGGGTGATGTGGAGTGAAATGAATCACATATAGGGATGATAAGAAGGTTAAATGAAGTGAAATATTAGGAGAGGGGGCCACACTCAAGTCACAATTAAATTAAAAAATGAAAAACGTTAATCCCCCTAGGGGGTGCAACTTTTGAGTATGGAGGTGGCAAAAGGGGTTAAACAAGGTTGAAAAAGGTTGGGAGGCTAAGGTTATGCTTAGGGGGTCTCTTTCTAACCATCATTTCAACATTTCACATCATCTAACTCATTATTACAATTTTACATTTTGTCATGCTTGGACTTTAGCAATTAAAATTGTTGTTTTAGACTGACGGACACTCTAGGTGGACTAACCCATGGCTAAAGTTGTCCGAACAAGCTGAAACTTGGTCCATGGATGTAGGGGGTGCTATTCCATTTCTTTTGAGCACAAATACTCCTATCAAAAGTCCAAAGATCCATTTTTTACAATTATTGCTCAAAAATAATTAATTAATTAAATAATTAAACCTCCAAACTTAGGGAAATTTAATTAAAAATTAATTAATTAAAAAAAACTAACCTAGACTCGACGGAATTCCACGAAACTTTCTAAGATGTCTTGCATGGTCATTTACAATGAATTCCCTATATAGTTACCAAAACATAAGCCCAATAGAATGTCGTTCACCACTTTGGAGGACATGTGTAAAGTGTGAGGGAAAAACTCAAGGGAAATCAGTCAGGATGAAAAGCCCAACTGATGACCTGAGGATAAAAAACCCTCGGTGAAAGGAACTCTCCCAGTGAATCGATCCCAAGGTAACTGACCTAGACATGACTCATGCAGACCTATTACATTATTAACCCACGCAGGGGTGCGGAAATTCCAATTACAAAAATAAGTGTTGGGCCAAACACTGCCCTGTAGAACCAAAAGGTCTTCAACCATACTGCATCTGATGATGCATCTCTTCATGGCACATGAGTTGACCACCAGTGCTAAATGGGCAGTCAATAGGAAGGATACAAAGTATCAATGGAATAATGAGTGTCAACACGGTCTGGATACCCTGAAGGAAAGGATGGTTATCGCACCAATATTAGTATTTCCATATGGGGAAAAGAAATTCTATGTGCATGTATATGGATCAGCAATATCACTGGGAGCTATCTTAGTGCAGCCAGGAGTAGTAGACTTGGATCATCCGATAGCGTTCGAAATCAGAAAGCTATCAAACTCGGAACAGAATTATAACACGACAAAAAGAGAAGGCCTAGCTATGGTCTGTGCACTACAAAATTTCAGACACTACCTATTGGGAAAACACTTTAAGATGTTTACAGATCACTCAGCCCTAAAATACCTAGTCAACAAGCCAGTGTTGAGGGGGAGAATCTGTTGATGGTTATCGCTATTTCAAGAATTTGATTTTGAATTAATAGTTAAACCAAGGAAACTAAATGCAGGACCTGACCACCTGTCCAGGGTCACAAATGGAGAAGAACCTACAAATTTAGAAGACACATTTATGGATACATAGTTATTCTCAGTACAGATTGTTGATGACTACTTCATAGATATCATCCAGTACTTAAGCACACGTACTGCACCACAAGAATATACCACCGTGCAGAAGAAGAACCTGGTAGTCCACGCAACTGACTATCAATTGATCGCAAGACACTTATACAAGATGGGCACAGACAGCATTTTGCAAAGGTACGTATTAGAGAACGAACGACCAAGATTTTTAGCAGAATCCCACGAGGAAATTGCAGGAGGGCATTATGCAGGAAAATCTATCGGGTAGAAGGTACTACGCGCAGGAGTATGGTGGCCAATGATTCAAAGAGACTCAAAAGAGTACTATCATGGATGCGACATATGTCAAAGGGTAGGCAAACCCAATAGAAGGGACGAGATGCCAGTACGAACACAAGTAACATTACAGGAATTTAATAAATGGGCAATTGACTTTGTGGGACCAATTAACCCACCAGCCAAAATAACAGGGGCAAGATACATTATCACCGCGACGAAATACCTAACAATATGGGCAAAAGTCGCACCAGTAAAGATTGTAGCGCAGAGATAGTTTCACACTTCTTGTTCGAACAAGTCATCACTAGATTTGGGTGCCCAAGAGTTTTGATGAGCGACCAAGGAACACACTTCATAAACAGTACCATCTGCATGCTGACTAAAGAGTTTGACGTTCATCACCATAAGAGCACACCGTATCACCCACAGAAAAATGGTATAGTAGAAGACTTCAACAAAATTCTGGAGAACACACTAACAAATATTTGTAACGTCAGTAGAGACGAATAAGACCTCAAAGGACCAACAATATTATGGGCCTATAGGACCACATGAAAACATTTAATAGGGAACACACCATTCAAGTTAGTCTATGGCCAAGAAGCAATAGTGCCATTAGAATGTTTAGTACCTAGCTTATGCATAGCAGCCATCACACAGATGACAGAACGAGGCGGATTACAGGAAAGACTGATTCAGTTATTGTCAATGGAGGAAGACCGAATCCTGGTAGGATTCCATCAACAAGTGCAGAAATCAAGAGACGAAGCTTGGCACGATCGACACATCAAGAAGAAAACGTTTAAGGAAGGAGATCTAGTATTTCTCTACGACAGTAATTCATTTCAGCACCCGAGGAAGCTCAGAATGCATTGGTTAGGACCATACGAGGTAAAATCTATCACAGATGGAGGAGATGTACAGTTAAGAGATTTAGCAGGCAAATACCTCAGAGAAATGATCAATGGGAGCCGATTGAAGCTGTACAAGGACAGTCGACCACCCACCGCGCAGTAAAAATAAAAATAAAAATAAAAAATGAAAAGAAGAACAAAAAGGAAACAAGACTAAAAAGTGCGCAACACGCCAGATATAGAAAGGCCACATGATGTTCACAAAACAAATTCGGTAAAGGCATGAACAACAGTTACATAAAAAGGAAAAATAAGCGGGAAACGGAAAGTCAGAAAAAGAAGTATGACAGGACAACACTATGGAGAATTAAAGCACGGCAAGGACCGATGGAACATCACATTAAATACAACAACAGGAGATGGAAAAGCGAACGTAATGGAAAGTATGAAACCGCCACAGATGCATTGAACCCATAGTTATGAGGCGTTAAACACATAACGGAGGAAGCGTCCTCGACAAGATTTGCGACCAGCCCATACAACACACGAGCACGAGAGCGACTGGTCTATTCGCAAAAGAAAAATAGAGAGAGAATAATAGCAGTCGGAACGACTAGAACGATACGACAGAACTCCCAGAAGTTATTCGAACTTAGTAAACATTCGATGGTCACTACTATGGCACCACCGAAGCAAACAAAAGCAAGCCAGACCAACCAGGGTTCAAACTAGGTCATGAGGACCGCTGGAAGAGAACAAACAACAGTAACCAGAGATCGTCGACATCGACGATCTCCCATCCCCCGAGAGGATACTGGTGAACTTTACACCGATACTGGAAGAAATTCAGCAGCCACAAGTAGAGGCCATGAAAGTGGATATGCCAGCAGTGGTGCAGGCACCTCAAAACGAGGAAGTGGAAACCCAAAAGGAAGTACAGCCAAAAAGCACCAAAGAAACCCTGGAGGTTAACAGAACGAAACAAAATTTGGAAGCACCAACGCAACCAGCCGAGTCGCAAACGACCATCTCAAGTCAACCAGCAAAGGAGACTGCTGCCAATGCCTTGGCTTGGCCAGAATGGTTGATGGGGGAACAACTAGAAGTTGCTATAACTTTGAACCAGCCACCACAGCAGGAAGACAGAGTTTAGATACTGAGCTCACCCCGTAAGAAACCTGCAACAGAAATTATTCTACCACACATACCAGTTGGAGTACAGGTAGAACCAAAGTTATTGGGTCATGTCGGGAAGCTCAAGTATTTCGACCATGACGTATCAGATGAAACCAAGTTCCTAGAACTTTCACAAAGGGTATTTATGCAGGCCATAACCGTAAACCAACTTGGAGAAACAATTAGCCAACCACACCAGTGGGCAGCTGGGCTGGACAGAATAGGAATCTTAGGTTTGTTGAAGCTACCACATTTTGGCAGAGGCCAGTACGCGACAGCATGCATCAAGTAGTTGTTAGCAGTCACACACGGAGGGGACATATGGCTGTAAAAACTCGTCCCCATAAGTGTTGAGATTATCGCACAAATCATAGGGTTACCAACCCGGGGTATGGATCTCGTGTTGATTATGGACGACAAATCCAAGGAGAAAGCATTGGAAGAATAAATGAAGAAGAAATATGGCACCGCCAGAGGGACAAGGGGCATCATAATCAAATGAATCAAAAATACAGCTACACAACTAGGCACAAAGATCTTAGCTTGAAAATTGCTCAGAAAATGTCGCAAAGAGGAAGTACCAGTAGGTGTCATTGCAGTTGCATCTCAATGCGCAGAAGGCACCTCTATGAGTTGGGCACCATATCTATTGAATTTATTTCAAGATGACTACAAGGATGTGCAGGACCTAGGCACAGGTTTTCATTACTTGTGGTTGATTACCCTAATATCCTTCATGGGATGGCGAGAACCAGGGTACGTGATCTTTTGTACCAGATCACAGCCAGCGAGAGCGAGATACCTCTTACTGAGATCCGAGATGCAGTCCAGGCAGAAGAGGGAGAACAGAATCATATTTGAAGCATATCTACATGATATACAGGAATCTATCAGTTGATCATGGAGAATAACACCAGAGCTTATCGCACAATATGCGGACATCGTCAATTTCCGAGGCACAAGACAGACAATGTGGATACAACCAAGGCAGGATCTAGATAAACAGTGGCTACAGATGGACTACTGCATCATAGAGGGTGATATCGACATGGTCATCAGTGAATGGTCTAATGAATGGAGGATCCCAACCATTTCCTGGGAAGTACCATAAACAACAACAGAAGGAGAGGCAAAATAGGCAGAAACATAGCCTCCGGAAATCCAAGTGCAGAAGAAACCACGAACGGGCCAAGGCAAGCTGACTCATGCAAACGAAGGGTCCAAGCAGACAGGGACCCAAAAGGGGAAGAAAGAGACTCCACAGTCGACTAACGGACAGTCAAAATAAGCTAAGGGAGCGCAAGAGACTGCCCCAAACCCCATCACACAGGAACCAGAGGGAAATAAGAGACCAGTCGCGCAAGAAGGAGGCGTGTGCAAGAAATAAAATGTGCAACGAGCATCGCCAGACTATACGATCACGAAGGACGATGGGGAAATGATCACCAGAATGGTCCAGGATTGCTTAGCATAAGATTTCAATCATGTAATGCATCACAAGGATAAACTGGACAAAGAGCTGGCAGAAATGGGGCAGTTCGTCAAGAAATTTGGGTAAGCATAGACATGAAGCAGCAACAGAGGCATAGATTCACCGACAATAAAAGCCAAATAAAGAGTGTAGGTAGAAGAACGAGACCCATTCCACTCCATGCCACATGCAAATGCAATAATTTACATCAAACCTAGCATGTTAAGCATGGATGAAATCATGGGGCGGACACCCCTAAAGGATTTGGACCACATCCAATTGGTCTTGACACGGATGCCATCAAGGGCACTACACAAATTCAAGGTTAGATTCGACCACAAGGTACAGTCTCGTGCACATAAAAAATTAGTTGAAATACAACAAGTAACAAATAAGCGTGAGGCACTGGAAAAAGTCTATGAGCAGGCCAAGCTTGAAACTCAAGAGGAAAAAGAATGCAGGAATGAACTGGAACGAAGAGTGGGAGGAGTTTTTGAGAAACTCCCAAGCATCGCACAATGGAATGAACTCCTGGTAGTAGGTAAGATTGACCAGATTGCGCAGGAAATTGATCAATATCATAAAGAGATCAAGAATCTCCATGAACAGCTCACGCCAACCACTCCACCGATAGTGAAGGAGCAAAGGAAGCAGGAATCAACAACACAACTACAGGAGATAGAACAGCAAGTTATAATAGCAGTTGAATTGCTCGATAAAGCAACGCAACTTTGGACAAGGTTGGAGGAGGATCCACAGGTCCAACGCTAGGACAAGGAAGAGGAAAGGATCAATGCAATGATCCAAGAACTCAAACAGAGGTAGAAGACCATATCAATCCTAGAACAAGTCAAAGGGACGCAGGAGATGAAGAAGATGCAAGTAGAACTTATCATTGTGCAAACACAGAAACATGAGCGTCAAGCTCAAATAGAGCCACTACAGGAATGGGTAGTAGAAATACTTGCACAGGAAAAATGAGCTAAAACACAGATAGCACAGATCCAGACCAAATTTTTTGGATTGTTGAGCGACGAAGTGGCAGTTCAGGTAGTAGACACCATCAAGGAGAATATCACTCAGGCACTGACAAAAGTAGAAGATCTCAACGGAAAATTCCAGACAATCACCAAGGAGATCAAAGAAGCTTAGAAGGATTAGGTGACTCAAGTTGAGTCACATGTCAGTGTTGGGGGCCTATTGGCACCAGGCCGAAGTGGAAAGAAGGATGATCGTGGGAAAGAAAGCGTGCAAAAATGGAAGTAACAATTGGAAGGTAACACAGTACGCGGGAATGTAAGAAAAGTGTGCACAAGGAAAACAACAGTTGGAGGAAGAAAAACATGCGTGCATGGGAGGAAGACCTAACGTCGGTAGGGTTAAGGTTTTGGTAATACATTGTAAATGGCTTAAGGGACTGATATATATAAATAGAGATACACATTTATCATAGAGAGGTTGATTCGGTTTTGTATTAGTTTATCTTTTGTAATGTTCTATCATAGCTATGTATGAGATGTGTTATGTAATATGGATATGGACAAATTTTGTAAGCTGTTGAGCTAGAACAGAGGAGAGGAGGAATATCTAAGGATTAGATCGCAGGCTATGGATCCTGGTGCAATCTAGTTCACCTCATACAGATCTTACCCATCAGAGGAAATTGTAAGCATGCAGCACTGGAGATGCAGAACTACCATAATAAAAGAGCCAAGAGTCAAATATTTGTGGACGTAGCCTAGGAGGGGGTGAACCGTGGTAATATCTGTGTAATGTGATGAATGCATGTATATCTTTATTTGCTTTCAGTAGTTAATTGTTATGCTTAATGAAAAAGTTAATGCATTGTTATGGAAAACGATTGTGTTGTTCGGAAAATAAACTGTGACGGATAGATGCAACCCCGTGAGTATTGCAGTCACAATTCGTAGTAGATGGCTTGTTTTAACAATCCCCTATCCCATACTCAATCCTATGTTGTAAACACCTGAGTCTTACAACCAGCCATTTAAAGTTATCTCAGGTGAGACTGTGCAGTGCACTCTATGGACAGTGTTTCCTTCTGGTTTACCAAGAGGGCCGATAGTTTTAGAGGCTTTGCTGGAAACCTAAAAGACTTGAAACCTGGGTCAATAACTCAGACAGTAAAATAAAGTAGTTAAACCAACAATCGCACATATTTATTTTATTCTTTTCAAGAAAGAATGTCTGAGACTATCAGTTGCGGCCAAAAATATGATATCAAAGGTAGGCCATTGGTATTTGGACGAGCGTGATACCTACATCAAGGTTTTCGGGGCCATTGGAGAACCACATATCCTACCAGCGCATGTCCCTGACCATCTGGTAGTGGGAGAGATATGCTACCAAACCATCCTGCAGGGTTACAATGCCACCCTGGTCAAGGATAAAAAGTGGGTGTTTATACCTTATGGATTCCATGTAGGCTTCTACTTGGTGAAGGACACCGCTCAAGCAAAATAGGAAGGGTTGAGCCAATTGGGGTTCAAATTACACACCGATCGATTTCGCAAGCACGACCCAAAGGGTCTAGTCTTGAAACATGCTTCTCATGTGTCATCATGTTGGCCATACGCCCATGAAAAATTTGAAGATGAAATCTTCACATAAAATTCTCAAGGTTGGGATGAGGTGGTGGAAAGAATGACCGACCCCAAAATGACCAGGTTTAGAGCCATGAGCCTGGATGAACAAACGACAACCATAGAGAAATCGGCTCAAGAGGCCCTTAGAGGTAGGGAAGAAATGATAGTGGTTGAATCAACAGAGGTTCCCCCGATGGCTCTGGTGTAGGACAGAGGTTTCCCTATGACGCAGAATGCACGGGAAAGGGTGTTTCTCATGATCAAACAGGCACGGGAATGTTTGTCAATTCACCAAACCCCCTAAGAGAATTGATAAACATTTATGATGATGAAGAGAGCCCGAAGGTATCCCTAGTGACACCTATATAGATCATAGAGGAAAAGGAGCTAGAGAAGCTTCCCCAACCCCTGACGCTCAAATTCAAAACCTTCCATAGAATGGACAAGAGGTCAAGAGTGTCTTATACACTGATCTTCCCAATGCACTAGAGACCCAAGTGGGCAGTCCGAAGGATGAGTCAGGGTTGGGCAAACAAAAGGAAGAAACTCCACAGTAGGAAATCGACGTCTCAACGGCCGATAATCAAGTAAGTACCGAGCTTACCCCTGATGCCTCAATTTCAATCGGTACTCAAATTCTCGATGAGTGACAAATAGAAGTTGGGCCTTCATAACACAGGGAAGAAGTCCAAGAACCCAGTCTTAAAAAAATATATACTATTGGGAGCCTAGGAAATATGCTCACTTGGGGTGATCAGCAAATTCCCGAGCCCGTGGATGAATTCAATAACATACATGCCATCGTTTATGAACGGAAAAGGAAATATATCATGCAAAGAACCGCCGAGAAGAGGAGCATCACTCTAGATCACTCCATCCTCATCACCACGAAGGAAAATCTTATCAACACAAAGCATGCCAAGATGTCTGAATTTATCGATGTGGGGATGGAAATCACAGATGCCACCCTGGATAGAGAAAAAAGGGATGAAGAGGAGTTGCCTGCCGCTTTGAAAGAATTGGAAAATTTGCGCCACTTGGAAAAATATTACCAGGACACCACACATGTCGCAGTGTTCCTAAGGAGCGAATTCAAAGAAGCCTACAACAAATTTATAGATGAACGACACCTATTCACTGCAAGGATAATTGAGTTGCAAGAAGTCACCCTCATGGCGTTGGCCACATCTAAGGATATGGAGAGGTGGTACAAGAAAGCACAACAATTTGTCGAAAGGGTCGATTATATCAGTGCAGTTCAAAAGGGCTGAGATACAGAAGAACACGTCATCCGGGTGTTAAAAGAAATCAGCCTCGATAGTGTAAAGAAATCAATTGAATATTGGGAAAAAATGGCTCGGGAACCTCATCAAGAAATCCAAGAGAAATGGACCAAGTGTGATAAAATCTGGATCAAGATCAACCGGGTAATGAAAGACATCGGCCTCCCTGAGTTTGGCACACCCGATGACTTTGTCGACTTGCACGACATAGTCAAATCGCACGACGAAACAGACTCATCATGGGCCGAGGAAATAGCAAAGGTGTCAGACATGGCGCCAGGAAATGTGTGGCAGTTCATGGAACTCCCGATCAAAGCTTGGGCCATGTCGCAACAGTTAAGTGCCAGAATATTAAAGTATCGGGCACAAGCAGCGGATATAAGAGCGATTCTTTCAGCCCCAATGGAACAACATAGATTCTCGTATGCTAACACTTGTGAGGATCTCTTCATCAAGTGGTTAGAGTACGAGAAGCGTCACCCACTTAAGTGAGATCTTGTGATGACTCTTAGAAAGACTAATAGAAGAAAATGCCATGTGGTGAGTTTTGTTTTACTTAGTTGCACTTTAATAGTTATTTTTAGTTAATAGTATGTTATAAATAGGAGGATGGACCTATTAGCAAGGGTCGATAGTTGTTGCAAAGACCCCTCATTTTTGGATTTTGTTAAGAACTATTTCGGAGTGGCCTTAATTGAGAAGTATTGTTTAGGACCAGAGACAAAGTTGTGTTTTTCATCAAAAGTGTGTATGAGTGGATGTGGAGAAGAATTATTTCTGATTTCATCTTTTGAATGGATTTTTGTAACGAGTAAGAGCTTCTAAAACTATTGATAAGTTATCTGATGCAATGGTTTATAGTTCTTATCTTTAATGATGAAAAGTAAATCATTGTGTTATTATGTGATGGATGATTAGAGTTAGGAGAATTATTTTTCTTGCCATCGTTTATCACATGCATGTTTTCTTTCTAATAAATTGTATCTAAGTCAACAATTGGAACACCAACAAAGTAATGTATTATTACTAGGATCATGGTAGATCATTGTTGTCTGCATGCTAGAGTGAAAGGGTTATCCCAAAGCTCAGCCTTCTCCAGTAGTTAAGTTTTTCCCTCTTGTTACCTAGTTGGTTTATACCGGCTTTTATCTTGTATCGGTCCCCCCTATAAGAGAAAATACAAAAAGATAACGTCTGAACTAAGGGAGAAATCCTTTATTAGAAAATGTAAAGCCCATCGATTATTTGGACGGATCGCAAGATCTGGAGAAACATTCCAATATTAAACCCTGTCGAGTCTAATTGGGCCACGGTGGTGGGTTTGGTTCCTTCTATTGAGTTTAAGGTATTTAGGACCCCTCAACAGGTAGTTCAAGAGAAGAAGCAAGAAGGCATGAGGATATGTGTTGATCTGGGGAAGTTGAATGATGCTTTCCTGCATGACACTTTTCCTACCCCTTTCATAGATGAAGTATTAGATAATGTAGGAGGCCATGAAACATGATCATTCACAGATGGATTCTCAAGCTACCATCATATCAATATAGCTCCAGAAGACAAGTACAAAACCAATTTTTCCACAGAATAGGGATCCTATGAGTGCACAATCATGCCTTTTGGACTGAAGAATGCACCAGCAATTTTCTCAAGAGTAGTCATAGTTGCATCCAAAGAATTCATCCATAAGTTTTTAGAAGTATATCTGGATGATTGGATAGTCTACAGTCTATTGAAAGATCATGTAGAGGTATTAAGGTTGATGCTAGAAAGATGCAGGCAGTGTCAAATATCATTAAATATGAAGAAGTGTATCTTTGGGACACTTTTTGGGATACTATTGGGACATATAGTGTGCAAACAAGGCTTGCTAGTAGATCCTTCCAAGATTGCAGTGGTTGTCAATTTACAACCACCAAAATCAGTACGTCAGTTGAGAGAAACATTGGGACACAGGCTACTACAGGAAATTCATAAAAGGGTATACGTATATCACCACGTTGATGGAGAAATTGTTGAGGAAATATAGTAAATTTCAGTGGAATGAGAAGTGTCAGCGAGGATTGGGCACTCTAAAAGAGAAGATGGTAAAAAAATTGATACCAGTATTCCTAGATTGGGAAAATAAATTTCATGTGCATGTAGATGCATCAACCATAGCACTTGGAGTTATTCTGGCACAGCCGGGAGCTAGAGAGTTAGAACATCCTATAGTATTTGCAAGCAGAAAATTGTCAGAGTCAAAGAAGAACTACAATACTACAGAAAGAGAAGGCTTAGAAATGGTATACGCACTGCAAAAGTTCAGACACTATCTAACTGAAAAACACTTTTAAATGTTCATAGACCATTATGCCCTCAAATACCTAGTTAATAAGCCAGTGTTGGGGGGGAGAATTTGTAGATGGTTATTGTTGTTTCAGGGATTTGACTTTGAAGTCATAGTCAAACCAGGGAAGTTGAATGCAGGACCTGGTCACCTGTCAAGGATCACCAATGGAGAGGAGCCTACGAATTTAGAGGACAACTTCCCTGATGCACGGTTATTTTCAGTCCAAGTAGTTGATGAATATTTTGATGACATCATTCAATGCTTGAGTACAGAGACCACGCCACAACAATTCAACACTCTGCAGAAGAAAAATATGGTAGTTAGAGTTGCAAACTATCAATTGATTGCATGACACTTATACAAGATGGGCATAGACTACATTTTGAGAAGACATGTACTAGAACATGAGATGCATAGGATTCTAGTAGAGGCCCATGAGGGAATAGCTGGAGGACATTATGCAGGAAAAGTTTTCGCATAGAAAGTATTGTGCATAGGGCTATGGTGGATGACCATCCATAGAGATGCAAAGGACTACTTCCAGAGATGTGATGTATGCTAGAGGGTTGGAAAACCTAATAAACGGGATGAAATGCCCCTAAGACCACAAGTAACCTTGCAAGTATTCAAAAAATGGGCAATATATTTTGTGGGACCAATTAATCCACCAGAAAAGAGGTCAGGAGCAAGGTGTATCATTACTGCGACAAAGTACTTAACGATATGCGCAGAAGCAACACCAATAAAATATTGCGGTGCAGAGACAACAACACACTTCCTATTTGAGCAAGTGATCACTAGATTTAGATGCCCAAGTATTTTGATGAGTGACCAGGACACTCACTTCATCAATAGTACTATCAAGGTTATGACTGAGGAGTTTGAAGTATATCATCAAAAGAGTACACCATATCACCCTCAAGAAAATGGAACTGTGGAAGCCTTTAATAAAATCCTAGCGAATGCATTGACAAAGATTCGCAATGTCAACAGTCAACAGGGACGATTGGGACTTGAAGATACCAGAAGTATTATGGACATATAGGACTACATGAAAATATTTGATAGGGAAGACACCATTCAAGTTGGTGTATGGATAAGAAGCAATGGTGCCATTAGAATTTTTGGTACCTAGTATGTGCGTAGCAGCAATCACTAACATGACATAACGAGGTGTAGTACAAGAAAGGCTAAGTTGACTGATGTTGATGGAAGAAGATAGGATTATAGCATGATTTCACCAAGAAGTATAGAAAGCAAGGGACAAAGCTTGGCATAATAAACATAATAAAAGGAAGAGTTTAAAGGACGAAGACCTAGTCTTGGTGTATGACAATAAATTTCTTTAGCACCCAGGGAAATTCAGAATGCATTGGTTGGGACCATATGAAGTGAAGAATGTCACAGATGGGTGAGTTGTACAGTTGAAATATTTAGGAGGTACATAACTCAAAGGAATGATGAATGGGAGTCGACTGAAACTATATAGGGACAGTCAACCTCCTAGTACTTAGGAAGTTAGCGTGCAATAAAGAGATATGTATATAGTGAAAAAAAAAAAAAAAAAAACGCACCAAACATCAAAAGACTGTGCGCAACAACATTGGGGTTACCGCGCCAGACATCAGGAGACAGTATGCAACAAAAATGGACTTGGTGCAACGAAAAGAAAAATTCCATCCGCAACGGCGAAATGACATACCACACACTTGGAAAACTCAATGCGTCGGAAAAAGGACCAATGGTCAGAAAAAAATGAAAATTTGAAAAATGACGGTTACGGCGAAAAGGCACCAGCTGGCAGCAATTATGGGAAAAAAAGACGGAAAATTGAAAAATGGCAGCTACAATAAAGGCACCAACTGGCAGTAATTATGAAATTTGATGCAAAAGTATGAATAAAGGGCCATTACATTAATCAACGTTGGGGAAGCTTCTCTGAGAAGATTTGTGACTTGCCTATATAAAGTGGAACACGGCCAACATAAGACCCATTGTGAATTTGTGAAATTACAGAGAGATAGAGCACGCAGGGCCAAAGTGAATTAACATTAGGCAAACCAGTGAAGAGTCAATCAGCCAAAACCAACCACTACCCACGATGGAACCACCAAAAATGTGTGCATCGAGCCAAGCATGGAGGAAAACACAGAGTAGTAGGGCACCATGGGCGACAGCAGAGCCAAAATAGGAAACCCGACAGCCTGAGGAATTATTCGACGTCAACACAATTCCATCGTCGGATGAATCTCCCATAGACCCTACGCCAATGGTGGAGGAAACACAGGGCCCAACCGCGTTGTCCATCGAAGTCGACCCGACAAGCAGCACGCAGGGACATCCTGCGCACAACACAGGAAATCCATCCGAAACCACGATGACCGAAGGGGCCCTGTAGGTACATGGCCAAGCTATTGCGTAGATAGAGGCAGCAATACCCAAAAACACTAGAGTTGAAACCACGCAACAACAAGAGGGTCTGATCAAGGATATCACTGGTCAACCAGAATCTGATATAGAAAGAAGACAGATGGACATGGGCTTCTCTAGTCAACAAGACGGAAGGGAAAACAGCCTATGGCATGGTCTCTGCGCAGGTATCCAGATGTAGCAATCGTGCTCCCGCGCATTCCAGAAGGAGTGCAAACCATGCCAACACTTCTAGGTTGCGTGGAGAAGCTGAGGTACTCAGACCACGATGTGGTCGACAAGGTAAAATTCTCTGAATTTTCACAGCATGTCTATTTGGATAGCATAGGGATAGGACCCTTTAGCGATCTCGTCTTATAATCGAAGCCATGGGCCATGGTCAGTTGGCCTAACAAACACTGACATCCTCAACCTGTTGAAGATTCCCCACTTTGGAAGGGGGAAAGAGGTGAAAAACTACATCAAGAAGTTGATAGCGGTCCTCCATGGAGGATTCCTCTGGATGGATAAGCCTATCTCCATAGACGTGGAGCTAATCGCAGTGATCACAGGACTTTCATCAATGGGTGAGAACCCCATGCAGTACCTGGATGACAAAATCAAGGAGAAGGCATTGGTAGAAGAGATGAAAAGAACATACGGCACAGAGAGGGGGTTGTGCAGTATGATCGTCAAGAGGATTAGCGACACCGTGACACAGATGGCCACTAAGCTCATGGCCTACAAAATGTTTCTAAAGTGTCTCAAGGAAGAATTCCCTATTGGGGTCATCACAGTTGCAGCGCAGTGTGCAAATGGTATGTCGCTTAGTTGAGATCCTTACCTGTTAAACTTATTCATGGAAGACTGCAAAGGCATGCAGGACCTCGACACAGAGTTCCACTACTCGTGGCTACTCATGTTGATCGTGCTAATAGGGTGGAGAGAACCCACATACTCATACTTTTGTAGTCAAATAGGTCATTGTCGCACAACCCGATACACGTCGTTGGCGAGCAACTCTAACCCCAAGAACAAAAGCACAAACATGAGTACCTTTGCTAGGTACTTCGCAGAGATCCAAGAGAGTATCGCCAACACTTGTTGAATAAATCCATAAGTAGTCACGAAATTCATGGACATCGCCAAATTCAAGGCGTCCAAGCACAACATGTGGATCCAGGCGTGTAGGGATCCAAGAAAGGAGTGGCTCCAAATGAGATAGTGTGTCACCGAGGATGACGTAGAGATGGATATGAGGGATTGGCCTGATGACTGGAAGATCCTAGTCTTATATCAAGAAGTACCTTAGAGCACAAAGGTGGATGCAGAGCAAGCCAATACACCTGTCGGAGATAAAGTTGCACCCAAGAAGATGAAACCAACACAGAAGCCAGTGCAGCAAAAGAAAGGGGATGCAGGAAAGAAGGACGTGTAGGAAGCAAAGAAGGATGCGCAGGTAGGAGAGGACATTACCTCGCAAAAAAAAGACCAAAGAGCGAGGGCTATGGGAACATAGGGAACCCCCTCAGCATCCACCCCCCAGTGTTAGGGACCTAACCCCTCACGTAGGTAGAATAATATATTTTCATGTAATAAAGGTCAATATTAATAAGGCCTAGAAATAAAGAAAAATAAGTCGAATGTAAGAATACCTAATAGAAGCTTCCGCTTCTAAAAGGATCTTCCTCTAGATTGTTCTTTTGGATAGACATTTTTAGTATAAATAGGAGTAGAGGGTATGAGAAGTTTTGTATCGGATATTATTATAATAGAGCTATGCTCTGCTGGAGGTTTCCCCCTCAAAGAGGCAAGTGAATATTGCTCTCAGTGATCAAAGTGGTCTTTCTGGTGTTATTCTGGTATTATTATGGTATTATTGTGGTATAGTTATGGTTATATCATTGTTTATCTTCCATTTCTAGCCAATTATTTCTATTATGCATACTATTTTATATTTGGAATATTACAAGTGGTATTACAACACCTTCCTCGACAAAAAAATGTGGGTTAAATTTTTTTCAAGGTAGAGACGTATTCTGGCATCTTTACGCTACATAGATTTGTCGTTACACGCATAAATTCGTGGTCGGGGATTCATACACGTAGGAAATACAAGTGGTACTTAAGCGCACATCTGTTGGCCACCCTTGTAACCCCTGTTGGTACCCCTTCGAGTGGTAGCACATCAAACATCACCTGTATACGGATCAACCTAGATCTCCTGAAGCCCTCCATAGATAAATCAATCATCCACTTGACTGTTATAGAGCCATCGAAAACGACACTTGGGAAGACACTCTCTAGTACCTGGGTAGTCGGGTAGGACAGCTAAGGGCATGGTCTATCCTCCTTAGTTGGTTCCCTAATATATTGGGCCGAGTACTACTATTGGACACCGCACGTATATCAGAGAGTTATATCACATGGAAAACCCTTGTCTATAGAACCCATGAATACCATAACCCTTGGGATGGAAATAAAAACAGAACAAACAAGATCTATTTCCGGGCCACTGAAATTATTACACATTTCTTCATGTTAAGCATTTGGGCAATTCATCACTGCAATATTCTTCAGATCAAAGTATAACTCCGCAGGAGTTAAAAAAAATAAAGTTTGGATCTTGTTTGCACCATTATTTGAGACCTATCCCATTGGATTCCTCTTATTTCCCTTATCCCAGTCATACCTCTCATTTTTCAGCAAATTGTTTTCTCGTGGACCTGGCCCCCTTCCAACACCCTTATTTGGGCTTTACCCCATTAATTCCACTCGTTGCCCTGATCGTTGTGATACACTTAACCCATAACTCATTTTCTATGTGGTCCCACTTGCCCCTTTTCGTGTTCCCTCTTCATAATGGCCCACACCCGTAGCCAAGACTAGGAAGATCGCTTCAATTCCTTGCACTCTAATTTCACAAAAACCCAACAAGAAGTGAGACAGCTCAATGCCAATGTTGCCACTGTCAATAAAAACATGCACTCCTCCATCGATTCCAAAATAGAGGACCTCAAACAAGATCTCAAACAAGACCTCTACCCATCTTGAATCCTTCAATACCCAGTTTGTCTCCTCCACTACGATGATCTGCGCCAAGCTGCATATCCCTGCAGATCTTCCCTCATCTGACCCACCTTTGCAAATTGAAGGTGGAACTTCCTCTCATTCCTAGAATTTTCAACCCCGTCACTTTCAGCATGACCTACGCCTTCTGCGTATGGATGTGACCAAATTTGATGGCTCAGATCCCACTAGTTGGATAACTCAAATGGAACATTATTTCTCTTTGTATGGAATTACAGATGCTTTGGCCAAACTCCGGTATGGTGTTCTCCATCTAGATCAAGAACATTGGCAATGGTGACAATGGAGAAAAAATTCTCCCCAAGGGTATGTGGCTTGGACACACTTTGTGGCAAAGATTTATGAACACTTTGACACTGACACCAACCATTTAGGTCGTTTGACAAAGTTGAAACAATCTGGCATAGTGGAAGACTTTATAGTCGCTTTTGAGTGATTGGATTTCCGTAGAGAGGGCATGTCTGATGCTTTTTTCCGAGAATGTTTTATCAGTGGCCTCAAAGATGAGATTTGTGCCCATTTCCTCATGGCTCAGAGTCAGATTTGGGTGGGTGCTACTAAAATAGATAAAGAAGCACAACATGTCTCTTCTCAAAACTGAAAACCCTCATTTATTCCTCGCACTAAACTAGTCATTCCCACTACTCCTTCTACTCCACTAAAGGTCCAAAAATTGACCAGGGTAGAAATGGTTGAACGCCAACTCAAAGGCCTTTGTTATAATTGTGATGACAAATATTTTCTTGGGCACAATTATAAGGAACAAAAGATTTTTATGGACATCTTGGAGGATTTTTCGGAAGACGATGTTGAGGCTCCCCTTGTGGTTGTGTCACCTGAACCCACTAACATGACCCCTCCCTCAAACCCTCCTGAAGTAGAACCGGTCATTTCCCTAAATGCTCTCACGGGCTTATCTGCTCTCCAAACCCTCAACCTAATTGGTTACATTAAGCATAGAAAGGTTATCATTCTTGTTGATAGTGGAAGAACCCATAATTTTATTCATCGTCGCATTGCCCAAGAAACTAATTGTTATATCTATGTCATCAATAATTTTCAAATCATGATTCCCAATGGCGGGTCCATGAAATGTGGAGGGCATTGTGAAAATGTGTCTCCAAATTGGTCAATACCACATGAAATCTCATATATTTTTTATCGACATGGGCGGTTGTGACATTGTGTTGGGTGAAGAATGGATAAGGACTTTGGGTCCCATTCTCATGGATTTTAAGGAATTAACCATGCAATTTGACCAGGAGGGCCAACAATATAAGTTCCAAGACATCACAGTCGGTTCCCCGGAGATCATCAGTTCTTATCGCATGGAAAATATGCTCAAAAAAAATCATTATGTCATTATTGCACAACTCCATGTCATTCAAGCCACTGAGACACCCTTTGTGCCGTTGGACCTCCAATCCATCCTCTCTAAACATCAAGTGGTTTTTTCCACTCATCAGTGACTCCCTCCTTCCCGTGTTGTTCATGATAATTCTCTTCCCAATGTCCCCGAAATCCTTCCTCCCAATATCCATCCCTATCATCATCCATTTTCCCAAAAAAATGAAATTGAGAAAATTGTTCAAGAATTGCTCAACGCGGGTGTTGTCTGCTCTAGTACGAGCCCCTACTCTTCTTCTGTAGTCATGGTCCTTAAGAAATAATATTATTGGCACATGTGTCCTGAATTCCATGCCCTCAACAAACTCACCATTAAATATAAATTTCTCATTCCTGACATTGATGACCTCTTGGATGAATTGAGTGGCACCCAGTTCTTAACTAAACTTGATCTTCATTCTAGCTACCACCAGAGACGTATGGACAAGGCAGAGATTCCTAAGACTGCATTTATAACTCATGAGAGCCACTATGAGTTTGTGGTCATGCCCTTTGGCTTGTGTAATGCTCCCTCCACTTTCCAAAGCCTCATGAATCATGTCTTTCATCCTTTTCTTCGTCATTTTTTCTTAGTTTTCTTTGATGATATCCTCATCTATAGTAAAACCTAGACAACCCATCTTGTTCATGTGGATCGATTTCTCCATCTACTCTCTCAACACCAACTTTTCCTCAAACAATCTAAATGTGATTTTGGTGCCTCGAAAGTTGATTACTTAGGTCATCTTCTTGGCAAGGCCGGTGTCAGGTTGGATCCTAAAAAGATTGAAGCTATGCAAGATTGGCCTCACCCAAAGACTCTCAAAATCTTGTGTGGATTTATGGATTTAATAGGTTATTATCGTAATTTTGTTAAGAATTATGGAAATATTGCTCACTACTCTCCTTAAAAAGAATTGTTTCACTTAGACTCCAACAGCTGCTCAGGCTTTTCAAACCTTGAAGATGGTCATGTGCACCACTTCAGTCCTTGCCCTTCCTGATTTCACAAAAACCTTTGTGCTAGAATGTGATGCTTCCAGGAAAGGAATTGGAGCAATCCTTATGCAAGAGGGCTAGCCTTTGGATTTTACCAACAAAGAACTGTCAGAGCGAAATTTGGGCAAATCAATCTATGAAAAAGAAATGTTGGCTATTATGCATGTCGTGGATCTTTGACGCCCTTATCTATTGGGGAACGCTTCCAAATTACGGCATATCACCAAAGTTTCAAGTATTTTATGGAACGTCTTTCCTCCCCAGAGCAACAAAAATGGGTGACTAAGCTCTTTGGATATGATTATGAGATCATTTACAAGAAAGGCAAAGACAATGTGGTTGTTGATGCACTTTCCAGAAAATATGAAGATGAAGGGTCCCTTTTTTCTCTCTCCTTCATTGTACCAGATTGGCTCCAAATTTTCGCTAGGAATGGCTACACGATTCCAAAAGTTTGCATCTTAAACAAAAATTGCAGGCCAATTCTCCAGTTTCCCCAGGGTACTCTTGGCTCAATGATGAGCTTCAATACAAAAGTCGTTTGTATATAAGTAAACAGTAAAAAATTAAATTCACGGTACTTTTTGAGCTTCATGCTACACCCACAGCTGGGCACTCAGGGTTTACCAAAACCTATTACTGAGTCAAACGTTCTTTTTTCTGAGATAGTATGAAACAGGACGTTCGCAATTTTGTGGAAGAATGTGATGTTTGTCAACGCAACAAGGGCTAAACAATCAAAGTTCATGGCACACTACAACCGCTTTCGATTCCACCTACTATTTGAAGGGATATCTCTATGGATTTTATTGTAGGCTTACCTGAATCATGCAATAAATCAATCATCATGGTGGTAGTTGATCGGCTTTCCAAGTATGTTCATTTATGTGCTCTTCAACACCCATTTATAGCCTCCATTGTGGCTCAACTTTTCATGGATCAGGTCTTCAAGATTCATGGCATGCTGCATTCTATTGTTTCTGATCGCGACCCAACTTTCACCAATAATTTTTGGCAAGAATTGTTCAACCTACAAGGCACCCAATTGTATCTCAGCACAACTTATCATCCCCAAACTGATGGTCAAACTAAAGTTTTCAACAAGTGTTTGGAAACATGTTTGAGGTTTTTTGCATCGGAAAGGAAAAATCAGTGGGCTCAATGGTTACCACTAGTTGAATCGTGGTACAACACTTCATACCATACAACTACCCGCATGAATCCTTTTGAAGTGGTATATGGACAAATTCCACCTTCAGTTCTCTCATATTTTCCAAGTGTCTCGAAAGTCAAGAGGTTGACCAAACGCTTACAATTCGAGAGGTTATTCTCCGTACCCTCAAAGAGAATTTGTTCATGGCCCAAAATCGCATGAAGCAACAAGAAGATCAAGGTCTCTCTAAACGTCAATTTGCACAAGGGGATCAGGTGTTTCTTCGACTGCAACCTTATAAGCAAAATTCCCTCAAGGCTAACCATTGTCAGAAACTGGTGCCCAAATTTTATGGTTCTTATAATGTTCTCAAGCATGTGGGACAGGTGGCCTATCAATTAGTTTTTTTCAAGTCATTCTAAGATCCATCATGTTTTTCACGTTTCCTAATTAAAGAAGGTGATTGGAACTAAGTGCCAAACTCAAACCAACCTTCCCGAGTTGGACAAAAAAGACTCCATTTGGCTACAACCACAAGCAGTTTTGGACCAGCGTGAGCGTCGTCTGCATCAACTAACCATCAAGGAAGTGTTAGTCCAGTGGAAAGATACAACTCCAACAGATGCCACTTGGGAACCAACTACCATTATGCAACAATTTCCCCATATCAAGCCTTGAGGACAAGGTTGTTTTTAAGGGGGAGGACATGATAGGAACCTAACCCCTCACGTAGGTAGAATAATATATTTCCATGTAATAAAGGTCAATATTAATAAAGCCTAGCAGTAAGGAAGAATAAGTCCAATGTAAGAAGACCTAATAGAAGCTTTCGTTTCTAGAAGGATCTTCCTCTAGATGGTTCTTTTGATAGACATTTAGTATAAATAGGAGTCGAGGGTATGAGAACTTTTGTCTTGGATATTATTGTAATAGAGCTCTGCTCTACTAGAGGTTGCCCCCTTGAAGAGGCA
This sequence comes from Picea engelmannii, assembly GCA_009831015.1. Classification (NCBI taxonomy): domain Eukaryota; kingdom Viridiplantae; phylum Streptophyta; class Pinopsida; order Pinales; family Pinaceae; genus Picea; species Picea engelmannii. Next base: position 324,646 of record ML790413.1, read on the forward strand.
GATGAACATTGCTCTCAGTAATCAAAGTGTTCTTTCTAGTGTTATTCTGGTATCTTTTTTGTATTATTGTGGTGTTGTTCTGGTTATATTATTGTTCATCTGCCATTTCTAACTAATTATTTATGTTCTACATACTATTTTATGTCTGAAATATTACAGTATCCTACTTCATAGTATATCCTCCATATGAAATTTCCATGAAAAGTAGTTTGAACTAGTAAATAGAAAATCACTTGGACTAACCATATTATAATGTGCATAACCATATTACAATGCGCAGGGAAGATGAATTCAAAATCATAAACTAATTGTTTAGATATAAAGCTTGTTACACCTCATATTCACTTCAATGCACCCTATATGTTTTCACCATACGTGATCCATCATATGAACAGATTATGTGTATCATTGTATCATAATGAGCCAAAAGTGTGGTTATCTTTGCACTCATGTATTGTATTGGGCCATGCTTAAATGATCTATATAATAGTGTGGAACCTAAGTGGAGTTTCGAGACACCATGTGGTCGATCATGGCTCATACTCTTAGTCCCCATTTCAAGATATTCCTTGTTCGTATTGCTTAGGTTGACTTCCCCTTCGTGGAATTAAGTTGTAACCATTTCAATCATTTATGACCTGGGTCGGTATATAAGGGTCTTGGGATGGATCTACCAGAACACGTGATCTAGGGAAACTTCTAGTCTCTCGAACTTCTTTGTATCTAATGTAAAAGTGTTGCTCATGTTGTAAAGGTTGTAAAACATATTTAAAGCACACTTATCTTATGCCTAAGCATGGACCCCCATCTTATGTATTTGTCACACTTTGGCCATCAACTATTGAGATGATCCTACAAATGTTCACAATTTTCCACACTTCTTGACGCAGTTTCACAAATCTCGAGGTAGTTCACATATCCCAAAGCATTGGTCACATTGTTCAAAGCACTTTTAGGCTATTTCCACATGCATGAGTCTTCTCTTGGCATGCCACATTGAGGATTCTAGAGCATTCTTTCATTTCATCACTTTTTGAGCCATTTATTACTTGATATGAGGGCTTACCTTGCACATGTGGATTTTTTACTAGTTGTTGGAGAGTTTTATGACTTATTTTTATTTGGAGGGTCACTTTCCGCCTTTATGGAGGTGCTTTACTTGATACATGGACGTGGTCATACCTTGGAGACATCATTTGAGTTCTTATGAGCATGATTAAAGGAGCCCTCCACTTTTTGAGGGTTGTTTTCACATTATCCATGAGGTCTTTCCACCTCTAAAGGCTAGACATTGGCTTATTTTTTCCATAGAGGACTTCTACACAATGATTTGAGGCCTATTTTATGCACTTGGAACGGAACATTGAGATCCTTCACCAATTCAACTTCTTTTTTGTGGGACGGCCCCCTCTCTTGGAGGGTTTTATGTACATGTGGCATGTTTTACTTGTATCTTGACTTAATCCCCTTCATTATGTGGATGATAAATCACTTTTGTAGATATCCTAGGCTAAATTTAGGGGAATTATAAAATAATAAAGAATGAGAAGAATGCAGAAGCTCATCTATAAATAGAGGCTCTCCTCTCATTCTGAATTTTTGTTGTTGTTGGATATCATTTGATAATACAATGTATTGAAGATGTACCTATTGGAGGTTTTGGTGTTAATTCTTTGAGCACTCTATTCCTTGGTTTATTTCTTGTTGCATCAAATATTTGTTGTGATAGTTCAAGACTTCTACTAGATTTCAAGATCAATCCATTGAAGGTTACTATAC
>ML790414.1:15351-39592 GCA_009831015.1 Picea engelmannii
TATTTCACTTTTGACTTAAAAATCCTAAGTCAAAGTGAAATTAGAATCATAAAGTAAAGTATGAGGGTAAAATTCTTCCCCCTTTGTGCTTAGAGACTCATAAGCACATGGGGACCACTTTCCAAGGTATCCAAATCTCAACATATATCACAATGAATACAACAATTTAATCAATATAACAGTTTAAACATGATGACAAATAGTCGTAATACTTAGCTCATTGAAGTCTAATAGTTGATTCAAATAGTGTTGCAGAATATCATGATTCAATAATCAATCAAAGGGGGGAATCACAACCGAGGATTCATTTTTCACTGATCCAATGCAACTACGTTCATAGGTATTTTCCCCAGAGCAAGGATAAAGCTTAATGAGGTGAGAAAATCTACGACACAAATTACCTCTTTGCAAGTAATTAACAATTCTTAAAGGATTATCGTAGATTATGCTCCCAATTGATCAACCTAAATGTGATGAAGAGGCTCCTTTTCTACAACACCCCCAAAACCCCTCAAGGTATGGTGTGTAGGGGCCTTCCTACCACCCTTTACCCTGGTGATCATAACCACACTCAATAGTGACACCCCTTTGCAAGGAACTTACTACTATTGTTTCCCTTGGTGCACATAGGTGTACTCGACAATGGTATCCCAAGGGACCAAGAAGAATAGTACAAGTATATAGGCACAAACTAGTCCTTACTACCCCATTAATAGCCAATACACTCCTATATTCTTAGTCCACTTAGAAAAGGTTACCAAAAACATAAACTTCTCTACATTGTACATAATTCAAATGACAAATTCTTGCGCAAAAAAATGGTAAACTCTCAAAAAAATTCCTCAAGAACCAACAAACATGGAGGTGCATCAATAAGGATGTTATTTGGGAAAAATAAAAAATATCAACCACATTGTATAAGAGTATCAATGCTAAATAAACAAAACAAGGAAATGTTAATGTTCATCACAACCTAAGAAATCAAATAAACATCTAGGTCTAACATAATCATTCATCAATAGAAGCAATCAATGAGGTGATGATGAGTCTTGAATACCATCTCATAAAATCAAACCAAACACTAGGGTGTTACAATCACCCCCCATTAACAAAGTCTATGACTTGGAGCCATCTCATTATCAAACAAATGATGATAAATATTTCTCATTTCTAATTCCAATTCCCAATTGTTGTCATCTTTTCAGTAGTGTCACTAGTAGAAATTAACCCAATTTATTACCACCTTATGCAAATTATCCTCCTTATTGATGACGATTACCAGAGGCTCGATGAAAAATTATTTGGTTTCCTTCATTTATATAGCATCAAAGTCCAACACATGACTAGGGTTAGGCACATACTTTTATGCGGGCATACATGAAAAACATCATGAATTTTTACATTCAGTGGTGAGGCTAGTTTGTAAGAAACAACACACATGTCCATAACATCTCAATGCTAGCTCCTTCCATTTTCAAGGCATAAAGAACTCATTTTTGTCTTAACTCTAAGAAACAAGTTTTCTTTGACCTTAAAGATCTATTTTGATCTCCTTTTATCTGTAAAGTTCATTTGTTATTCATAAGACATATTTATATTTTCTTAACTTGTTTCATTGTATTCTCCACTTCTTCCAAGGTGTTATGCTCTTGAGTCAATTCTACTTCTAGATTATCCAAATTAATAAGGGAGCTGCAGTTCCACATGTATAATATTTAAAACAAAAAATTTCTTAATGGAATGATGGTATCCATTATTATTAACAAATTGTAGTAAAGATAGGTAGTCTTCCTAGCTTCTTGGTTGGTTGATCACATACATCTTGAGCATGACTTCTAGAATTCTCTTGACTCTTTCTATTTGACCATGTATCTTCGAGTGGTAAGTTGTACTAAAAATTAATTTCTTATGTAGGTCATGAAACAATCTTTGTCGGAACTTAGAGGTAAACTTCCAGTCATGATCTATAATAATTACTTTTGGTACACCATGCAGTCTCCCTATTTCTCAAATGAATATGTGGGTTATATCGCACACCCAATGATTATCATTTAATGGAATGAAGTGGAATATATTCATCAATTTACCACATGTTAATCAACTACTATCAATATCAATTCATTTCCCTTGGAGGTGTTGGGTAAATTGGAGATGAAATCCATATGTATTTATTCACACTTCCAAGATGGCATATCCAAGGGATTCAATTTTCTCACTAGATGTTGATGTTCTACTTTTATTTTTTGGAATTCCAAATACCCATGCTACATAGACAATAACATGTGATTTTAAACTGGGACAATAGTATAGTAGCTTCATACTTTGATATGTCCCTATGTATCTTTGGTGTCTAGAATAAAGAGCGTTGTGTGCTTCATGTAATACTAGTCTTCTTCGGTCCTTGTGATCTAGTTAATAAACTTATTTCCTCCAAATAAGCACCCATTCTTCACCTAGATGATAATCATCATAATTGTTTACTTTTTTTTCTACCCAATATTTCCTCTTTAATAGTTCTTATCATATTTTTTGATATCACTTATCCTCTTTGGATCACATCTAAATTATTATCCTTAAGTTTCACTAATGTTGTGATATTGTACATATATGCCATCTCCAACTCAGGGCACAAGCCACTAAATTATCCTTTCCTGTTATATAAAGTAAGTGATAGTCATAATCAGTCAAAAAATCCACCCAACACCACTACCTAGCATTCAATTGTGGTTGAGACTAGAAATATTTCAAGTTCTCATTGTTTATCCATAGTTGAATTTTCTTGTGAATTAGGTAGTGAATCCATGCCTTCAAGGAATGTACTACTAAAAGGAGCTCTAGATCATGAGTCATATACTTATGTTCATGAACATTCAACTTCTTTGACTGATAGCTCACTACTCTTCCTTCTTGCATGAGTGCTCCCTTAATGTATTCCTTACTCACATCTATGCATACGAGGAAACCTTGTCAAAATTAGGAAGTATTTATAAGGGCACAAACATGAGGATCTATTTAGTTGCTGAAATATCTCTTCATGAAAGGTTTTATAGAGGAACTTAAATTCATTATCGTACAACTTTGACAATGTGCCTACAATCCTCAATAACCCTTTAATGAACCTTTCATAGTAGATTGTCAATCCCATGAAACATTTTCCTCAATTGTAGTCCTTAGGGTTGGCCAACTAGATATGGCTTCTATATTCTAGAGGTCCACCTTTAATACTCATTAAGATATTATGTGGCCTATATACTACACTTCCTTTTTTATCGAATCACACTTGCTTAAATTAGCATACAATAGGTGCTCTTGCAACTTCTTCTGTACTCACTAAATATGCTTGTGATGATCTCCCTTACTATTAGAATATATCAAGATGTCATCAATGAATACCAACAAAAACTTATCAAGACTCTTTCAAAATACATCATTCATCAACCTCATGAACATGATTGTGGGGGAATTCCCAATCCAAAAAGTAAAACCAAGAACTCATAATTCCCATATCAAGTTACGAAGGCATCCTTTGGTATGTCAACTTCATCAACTTTGATTTCTTAATAACCCAAGATTAAATCCAACTTGGGGAATACATTTTCTCCTCCAAGATGATTAAATAGATCATCAATATTGGGTAAAGGATACTTGTTTTTTATGGTTACCTTATTCAACATTATGTAATCAATGTGCATTGATAATGTTCCATCTTTCTTCTTGACAAGCAACATAGGATCTCCCCAAGGAAAGGCTATTAGCATATAAATCCCTTATCCAATAATTATTGTAGTTGCAACTTAGTCTCAGTTAGATCATTAGTTCCCAATATGTAATGTGCCTTTGGTATAAGCGATTTCTCTAGAAATTAGATTTATCTTGTAACTCACTTCCTTCATTGGTGGAAACCCTAGTAATTCTTCTAGGAATACATCTAAAAATTATTTGATGTGGGTTGTTGTCCTTTTATTCTTCATTCATCTACAAATTTAGAAACATAAATGAATTATTCTTTACATCCTTTTTGCACACTATTCTTGGTCTACATGGTTGGGATCCAAATATTTTTTAGGGGTGAAATTTTGCTAATTGGCTATTTTTTGGTCATTTTCTAAAACAATATATTCACCAATTAGTCATTTTCCATTTAAAATTTTTCCTTTTTTTTACACAAATATGATTAAGCTGATAATATTCCCCATAATTTACAAATTTTAATAGTAAATTATATGTTTTTTATTAAATATTCACCTGCATAGCTATATGTAGGATTTTTTCAAACCGAAAGAGTTGCCTATAATGCTATACATAGGTATAATATTTGAATCCTTGAAAAATACCTTGGCTGAGATTTGTTTGACTCCTATGAAATCATTTCCTCCTCTAATGTTTCTAATTACCCTCTCATTGTCCACACATTCAATTTTCTTCTCATAATAGTGTACCTGCTGATGTTCTTGGACTCGACTATCAAATGGGGGAATGCTAAACAACAAACCCCAAATTATTTATTGCTTTAGTTTTTATATAAAATGGTTCTTGATAAACTTATTTCTTCTTGCATGCGGCATTTTCCTGGAAATGGACCAAGTAAGTTTTTAACAATAAAAAGATAAAGAAATGCTACAATATAAAAATAATATGTGTTCATATTCATTATAAAATCCCTCTAAAACGTATGCAAGAAGAATATACAACCATATTTTCTAACAATAAAACGAGTGAAGTGGGGTTGATCACTTCAGAGAACTTTAAATGAGTATTGCATTTAAAAGTGAAAAGAATACGATGAGCACACCAAAAATCTCATACTCATAAGTCTCAAATTTTGAGAAATCATTAAATTTATGCCATGAAATAGTTCTCTGGGGAGTTCTATACATAAAAGATATTTCACATAAAAAATCATTTTAGTAAACTAATTAACTAATGCTCAGAAATAAAGTTCCAAATGCAATAACTAAACCTCCATGAATTAATTAGACAACCTTGAATGATATTACCAATCATATTTATGGATGTAAAATAATCCTATTAATCGTTTTAGGTAGAGGTCTTGAAGAATAAAAGAAAAACACACAAAATTCGGCCTTATGTTCAGTCTCAGACATACAAACATAAGGCCTTGAGAAAAATTATGTTGCTTAAGAAGAAGCAAGAAAATGGACATCTATACTCGCAGATGAGAAATTTGGTTGCATACTAAAGGATGTGTAATGTTATTCTACTTATGTAACCACTTATTTGGTGGTTCTCTCCTCTTTTTAAAATCTGCTCCCAATGCTTCTTTGAAATTGTTTTCCCTAGCAATTAAGGTTTATGTTCTTTTAGAAGTTTCCCACATGCTTCTTATTTTTGGAAAAAAGAGTAGATCCATTTAATCAATGTTTGATTAAATACTTATTAATTAATTGGTTCATTGATATTTGTGCCTCCAAGTGGGACCCACTTCACATTTTTATAAAATTTATTTAATAAACTTGTATTTCCAAAATTTGAAGTCGACTTCCTAAAAGATGTCTAATGTCTTTTAATTTTCTGAGCTTGATAAGTGACTTATTAGCGATGTAAAATATTTTAGAAACAACTTTTACTATTCTAGCTCTCCATTGAGCTAACTTGATCTAAATTTCGAGGTATGAATCTTAACTTATAGCCTCGAGAAGTCGAGGCTCAAAATAAATTTCCTAGAAAGCTATGAAAAGAGTGTTGATTGTTCCTTTAATTTCTTGAAATACTATGGCCAAATTCATCCACTGAAACCTATCCCATTGTCTTCCTTGTTAAATTATATTTCCAAAGAAGTATCGTCTTCCCAAAACAAACGGTTGGATCAAAAGTTATGAGCTCTGAAAGATGGAGGCTCAACCACAGTTGATTTGGTTCATGGATAAATCTTTTCCCTTGATTTGATTCCACCATTTTAGTCCCACATTCATTTGGGGAGGGAAATAAATAGTTTTTATAATGAATATGCTTCCCTTATTATTGATGTGTCAAATAAAGGATCTTATGGAAGCTTTAGTGTAATTCTCACGCCTTAGAAAAATTTATGACTTGGTAATATTTTGGTCACCTAGAATGCAAGGTAATGAAAAAATGGAAAATAGAAAATGGTAAAATGGAAAATGGAAATGAATTATGAAAATGAACTAAGTGGATATTGAAAATGGAAATTGACTAAGTATAGAAATGGATAAGTGTGGAAAATAGTTAAATATGAAAATGGTGGATATTGAAAATGGAAATTGACTAAGTATAGAAATGGATAAGTGTGGAAAATAGTTAAATATGAAAATGGTGTGGAGGATTGGAAAAATGTCTAAGTATGGAGAGTACTGATAAACAAGAGTAGAGTGGAAAGAAGGAAAAATGAATAAGTATAAAGTGTGGAGAGTGGAGAGGGAGATGACATATATTGGGCATGCGAGCTCTGTTTTGGATTGTGCAAAGTGTTGAATAGAGCTGAGACATAGGGCTATTTCGTGAGAAGCTACAAATAAACAATTTCTTTCTTTTAATATATATATATATATATATTAATCTTTTGTTTCAAACAAAAAATATCTATGTTAGATTTTGATTATGAAAAACAACAGAAATGAAGTTGATTTGAAACTTGTTGGGTTTTCACGATCAATAGTTGAAGATTATTTAGGACTTTCCAAGTTCAAAGAAAAAACTTTTTAGTTCATATTTGATGGGTGAAAAAACATCAACAAATCCCAATTCCACCTCATGGGAAGATATTCCACTACTCCACCCCCCTAAGTCTACCATGCATCCATCAATTTCTTGGTTGATCCACTTCTTAGCAAAATTTTCCATCTATACCTTCCAAGGGTCTTGGAGCTTCACGACGATTACCTTGCATTTGGCCACCAATACAAGAGATATGAAACTATGGTACTTATAATGATGATTAAGAAGGTGAAGGTTTGGTTGGAAATAATACCTATGACTTGGTGAATCATGGAGGATTACTATTCTACTTGTTGGTTATGCACTACTGCATAAATATTTCCTCTTATTGCATCTCCTATAGTTTCCTTGGGTTGCAAGTGGTTCATGACTTCTTTCGCTTGGTTATTCCATTTGTGAATTTGTAGGATTTGTTCCCATATTATCCACATTCAAAACATTCAACTCCAAAATACATTATTCTTGTATTTCCATGAGGTTTGTCATGTTTCTTGGAATCTGGTACCAGGGCTAGATTGAATCTTTTTGGATGATACTTTTCACTTCAAATCTTATGGTTGTTGATCCTCTATTCATCTTGCTACTCAATTCCTTCTTCCATTGAGTATCATATCCATGTGATCACCACATAGTTTATTCTTATGCGTTATCTCTAACAAGATCTTAAACATGAATATTGTAACTTTCTCTCTAACATAGTCCCCAAGTCCTCAAATAATTCTCCCAAATAAAGACTCTTTACTAAGTTGAATGGCATGTTTGTCTTCCTCCACAAACTTGTATGCATACTCTTCCTCTATCATACTACCCTTCTTCAGTTAGTAATACTCATCTTATTTTTTCTAATAGTACATCTCACTAAGGTACTTCTCTTGAAAGTGTGTTCTAAACCAATCCAAAAATAAGTTCTCTTCATCTACTTTTTCCTTTTAGTTGATATGGTCCCACCATAGATTTACATCATTGGTAAACTAATAGCTAGAAAACACGATCTTTTACAAAGGATTGAAATCATACAACATCATGTGCCTTTAAATGTTCATTAAATATGATTTGGCCTCATTACCTCTTATGATGATCCCATTGAAAGTGGGAGCATTCTACTTCCTTAGTTCATAACCCAATATTTGTGACACATAAGTAACTTGGTTTGATTGGGTTATTTTTCCTCCGATGGTATCTTACCTTGATTCTCTATCTTGGATCCCAAATACTCTAGAATACCCTTGATTTCTCAAAGGTAAGAGGATTTCCCATTAACATGACTCTTTAGATGATAATCGTCATGATTTCTTCTTTAAAAAAAATAAATTAGAATTTAGATGTCCAATACTCATTGGTGGTTTGTTTGTAGGTATTCACACGGACGGAAAATTATTCACTCAAAGTGTAATCACGTGCCAAGCAGACTACAAAGGAATTGGCCATCAACAACTATATGAGGTGTACGTATGTGTTGAATCCGACGCTTCAACTTTTAAGGATTGCCCGATTGAATCTGACCCAGGCTGCAATTTGACTTACATGGTTGTGTTTCCTCCTTTTGGTTTAAGATGAAAAGGTTGCAGCTCTCAATTTTGACCTTCATGATTAACTTTCTCAAAACTTTTGCTCGGCCTTAGTTTTATAGATGATATTTATAATAAAAATTTAATATATGATACGTATGATAAAATTAGAGATATGGTATAGATGATACTTATAATAAAAATTGTATAGATGATACTTATGATAAAATTAGAGATATTGGAAAGATATTTGTATATATATGACATTTAGGGTAAAAATTGTATAGATGATATTTATGATAAAATTAAAGATATTGGAAAGATATTTGCATAGATTATATTTATAATACAATTAGAGATATTGAAAAGACATTGTAGAAAATCATTTATGTATGAAATTTATAACTGAAGTGAAAATATATAGCGAGAGGTTTCCCATCTTTTTAGTAGTATCAATTTAGAAGACTTATTAGTAGTATCAATTTACAAGACATAGACTAATCATTCTATTGGAGTGATTTGAGACTATTTTCTTTGTAAAACGTGTTAGCCAACCATTCTTCTTTGTACAAATGAGATGAAAATGATGCTACAACTATATGTTTTTTAATTTTATTTTAAAAATGAAATTGTATAAAGGTATGTTTTTTTGTTAAATGTTTTATTGAATATATGAACAAGGGTTGACCATCACCTCTCATACTTCTCATAGGAAGCTTTCACTAAAGAAGGGTTTCTTAACTCGCCTACTCCATTGATTTATTATTATTTTTTGAGATAACTTAGTTGACTTTTAGTCATAAAGATGATAATGACATTTATACTATAGATATTTTAATCTTATTTAAAGAATCTTTAATAACTCAATTTTGTGTTACTTAAATAACAATTTTTTTATTTATTTAAAATTAGAACATAACAAGGTAACTTGAACTAATTCATACAAAGTATATATTTAACAATTACATAAGATAAATAAGGTATGCCAATATCTCAGAGGATATAACAATTTAATCAATATAACCAATAATACACAATTTAAACATAATGGAAATTGTTTGTAATTTGTATTGATTTTGCATGCACTAAAAGAAAAAAACTTTAGAAGTACTGTCCCCAAAGTATGGCCCAATCTTAATGAGGTGAGAAAATATATGATACACATTAACTCTCTGCAAGTAATTCAAAGTTATTAAAGAATTATGATAGATCATACTCTTAATTCATCAAACTCAACATGGTGAAGAGGCTACTCCTCTACATTAAACTCCCAAAATACCTCAAGGTATGGTGTGCATGGCCTTACTACCACCCTTTACCCTAGTGATCACAACCACAATCAATAGTGGCACTCCTTTGCAAGGATATTACTACTATCGTTTCCCTTGGTGCACATAAGCGCACTCGATAATGGCCTCCCAAGAGCCCAAGAAGTAAAATACAAGTAGTAGGCACAAAGTGAGTCTTACTACTCCATTAATGGAAATACACTCCCAACCTCTTAATCCACATAGGAAAGGTTAGAGAAACCATAATTTTCTCTACAAAGTACATAATTCAAATGACAATTTCTTGCAAAAAAAAAAATAGTAAACTCAACACATATCCTCATGAGATAGCTATCCCCTTTGAAATATAAAATTTAGAGTTGTCATTCATGAAAACATATTAATGAGAAAATAAAATAATTGTTTTTCATTTTGATTATTTTCCATTTCTTTTTAAAAATATTTAGAAGAGGAATATAGACAAACGAATGAATTTCTTGAGACCAAATAAATAATGAATATCTTAATATTGGTGAAAAATGTATAGAGATGACATTGAACTTGAAATTATTAATTTGTAAATTGTGTTGTTGTTAAATTTTTTTGATATTAAGCAGGAATATTAAGGCTTAAAATTTGAATAGATATGTCCAAAGTTTGTATTGGTTTTAATAGCACAAGTTTGTATTGGTTTTAATAGAACATTATGGGGAGGTGAGTCTGTGTAAATGAGCATTCATAAATAAATTGGAGAAGTGATGGTTGACCATTTTCCATGCTACCCATATTGAATTTAATTACATTTGAGAATGAGAGAACCGATATGGAAATAGGGCAAGTGTTCCAAAATAGTTTTACATTTCTTGAGTAATGGAAATTAATGAATGTGTATTGAATTTAATTACATTTGAGAATGAGAGAACCGATATGGAAATAGGGCAAGTGTTCCAAAATAGTTTTACATTTCTTGAGTAATGGAAATTAATGAATGTGTAGAGAAAAATAATTGGAAATATGTACATCGATAATTTTTTATTTTGACCCTTCCTTACTATGTATCTAACTATGCTTCTCTTATATGAAAGGGTGAAAAATTGAATTGAAAGAATAAAGCTTTAGTCTTTTCCCTTTCTATATATATGGATAAGGGTTGATTTACCCTTTCCAATTATTTCCCCATTGTATCCATGCTTATGAGTAGGAGATGAAGATCAATTTCAACTTGATCTTAATAAGTGTTGATTGATCATCTTCCATTGACCAAATGAAGCTTTTCTATTATGAATTTGTAAAGAATTTTAAATATTTTTTTTTATATGAGAACGTGTTAGTTGACCCTTCTTCATTTTGACCTTAATGATTCACTTTCTCAAATTAATTGTGTTCATCCTTTACTCGCATAGATGATAGTTATGATAAAATTAGAGATATCGGAAAGATATTTAAGGAATGACATTATAGAAAATCATCAATGTGTGAAATCTATTTTTGAAGTGAAAATATATAGGTAGAATGGTTTTCCCTCCATTTTAGTAGTACCAATTTAAAAGGTTTAGACCAATGATCCTATTGGAGTGATTTGGGATTATCTTCTTAGAAGTTTCATCCATCCATTCTTTGTGGAGATGAAAATGATGGTACAACTACATGTTTTTTAATTCTATATAAGAAATGAAATTGTATAAGGATATGTTTTTGTTAAATGTTTTATTGAAGTGAATCTCTCTCTCTCTCTCTCTCTCTCTCTCTCTCTCTCTCTCTCTCTCTATATATATATATATATATATATATATATATATATATATGAAGAGTTGGACATCAATTCTAGGAGCACCCCTTCATGAAAGAAGGGTTTGTTGACTATCCTACTCCATTGACTTTTGATTATCTTTGACAATTCTTGGTTGACCTTTAATCATGAAGATTATAATGACACTTGTACTATAGATGTTTTAATGATATTTAAGGAATGTGTAATAACCCATCATGGTGCTACCTAAGAAAAAAAATAAATCTTTAAAATTAAAACATAACAAGGTAACTTGAACTAATTCACACAAAGTATAAATTCAACAACTACATAAGATAAGGAAGGTATGCCAATATCTCAGAGCATATAACAATTTAATCAATATAACCAATAATGAAAAATTTAAGCATGATGACAAATATTTATAATTCTCATATCATTGAAGTCCAAGTGTTGATCCAAATAATTTTGTGGAATTTCATAATCCAATCATCAATCAAAGGGGGAAATCACACCCAATGCTTGCTTTTGTGCCCATTAAATGTAACTAATTTGACAGGTATTTCCCCCAAATTAGGTGTTATCACATACAACTGTCAAAAGGTCGCAGGACGACCAAGTCTGTGGTCTGCGTAGATATCATCCTTGAGCACAAAGCACAACATTTAGAGCAATCCATTTTGGGCTCGAATCACCAACAAGCATGTTTTATTTTCAAGGGTGGAGATCCCATAACCAGTTTATATCAACGACTCTCAGGCGGTCAAGATTTCAAAGTAACGAAAGGATTAATGACTAGGCAGAAGAGTCGAAGTCCTGAAGCAAATCTAATCCATTGAAGGATGAGGACATGTGTTGACAGATCTCGCACTTCAGAATATTTACTTCGGACGATTGTAACAGTTGTGCATTGAAAAGTCTCGAAGCGTCGAAGCCCAAACTCCTGAAGTAAATCTCGGTCATCCAAATCTAAAGGACACGTGGAGGAAGATCCCTTATTTTGGAAGATTTACTTCAGAGGATTGTAAGAGATGTGCGTTGAAAAGTCTCGAAGAGTTGAAGCCTGAACTCTCGAAGTAATTGTGAGTCGTTGGTCTTCCAAGAAGGAAGCAGGGTCCATCCAAGCACGGAACGTGGCAACAAAAGTGGAGCTTTACCAGATCATATATTACGATCATATCAAAGACTCACGTGTATTCGACATGTCAAAGTTGCACGAGGATTAGTGACTCGGCATAAGCCCCGGAGTTTCAAATCAAGCGCCACACGTCCTTCTCCATCAGAAGATCAATATTTACTTTGAGAATCTAGACTTCGGGAGTTTTAGCTCCTCCCCTATCACTTTCATCTGGAGCATTTTCTCCCAAATTCCAAAGATCGTTGTCGCGTTTCCATCCAAATCTAACAGTGGTATTTTTCTTCGGGACTCCGGGCTTCGGGAGTTTCAACTTCCTCGCTCTCGTCTTCATCCAAAGTGTTTTCTCTCGAAGTTAACAAATCCCTGCCATGTGTCCTCCTCAGATTGACGGTCATTAGTCACTTTGGAGCTCTAGCTCTACATGCATACCGCCCCCGAGCTCTAAAGTGCCAAAGTATGTGGCAGTCATCTGTTCAGATATGTGGTGTTCTCATCATTCATGACACCTGGCATCCATTTGGCGATGACACATGGAACTCAGTCCAGGTTTCGTTGGGCATATCATCCACTTGTTTCCAAGTGACATGTGTCACCTCTATTTTCATGACACGTCAACATAGTGACGTAAGCCCACCATGCTAGATCATACTCCAGGAAGTGTTCTTGCTCACCGCCAAAATTATCACCATCTCCCAGCGCGGTTAGAATGATCCTAGAGTTGGAAGGAGGATAAAATTTAGCAGTGGCACTAAATTCAGAAGGAGCACCCACATCGTAGATCGCAACCAGATCAATGACCATGTTTCATTCCGGGGACACAACATTCTCAAATGATAAAATTCTTGAGCAGTCCCACAATTGAAACCATTGTATAGTGAAAGAGATACATGGCGAAAGGTGGTGGATTGCAGGCTCAAAAGAGATGTGGGTCCAAACTGCCTTCGACGGCCCCACAATCAATTGCTTATAAATGTCAAATCCAAGAGTAGCATGTAGCCACCCGCTAGGTGTTAAGCCTCGTTGTGATCTCGAGAGAAGGCAGTTAATGAAAAAGGAGCGGTGGTTGAAACCTCGACTCACTCCATAAATAGAAGGCATGGAGGATCTGGCCATGGAGAGAGAAATTTCATCTCGAGGTACCCCAATGGACGAATTTTCTTACATGCCCATGCTGAGCGGAGTTTGCATCTCACAGGAGGATACACACACAGTCTGACAGAAGAAGGCCCAGATGAAAGGCTTTGAATGCAATGGCCATATCACACTCCTAGTAGTCGGGGATTGATCTGAGTATAAATGGATCATTTCAACATTTTTTTAGGCTCATCAACTACTCGAGAAGAGCTCCCTATTTTGTAATATTTTGATGCCTAAGATGTTCTCTATTTGTGTATCAAACTTGAGACTTTCGCATTAATAGAAGTAATTTTCTCTCATCTCTTTGTAAAAACTATGCTAAAACACTCGGGCATGGAGGATCCAATCGAGGGTTGTAGTTCTATTGCAATGTAGGTTTGATTACAATATTGTTGTGAATAGTTTTAGTCATCTTCCTTGTTATCATATTCCCCATTATGGTGAAAGGCTTGGGCGTGGAGGATCCAGTCGATTTGTTGTAGTTGCATGATAATGTAGGTTTGATTATTATGCTTCTGTAACATATTTCAGTGTTTGAAACTTGAGTTCAAGACTCAAGAGTGCTCTTGAGACTAACTTTGTCTTCACCAAGCTGCTTGACATTCGGATACCCATAACAGTCTTGTTCACCACTCTCACTAAGTCTTCCTTCTGTTCACACTTAAACTCAAATCTCTGACTGAAGTTAATGAGACCCTCACTTCCCTATTCATTGCTTGTCCGGTTTATGTGTTAAAATCATTCTTGTACTGAGTTTTTTCCATTTGACATCCACTCACAAAACCAATATCCACCAAATATTCTGATGGGTACTGGTATTATCCTCTTGCAATCTGAGGGTGACTCTCAGTGCTAACATTCATGGTGTCACTTTCGGGGACATAAGTGAAGATATATTCCCTGGGAGAATGAAAACAATCATATATGATCTTTGATGGTGATAAAAGACTAGACACATTCAGACTGCATATCATTCACCCGACGATTCCATGATTAAACAATCCAGTGGCGACTCCACATTTTTAAGAAGTCATATTTTCAGATGGAAGCCATCTTGGCTCGAAGGTTTTCTCCTTTCAATTTCTCCTTTGTTCCCGATTTTCCAAACTTTGTTCCTACTATGGATGAGTGGGGTGATTTTTTTCCCACATTTAGAGAACATAGAGATGACAACCTTGCAAAGCATCTATTAAGTTTCATTAACTCATGTATACGTGTTAATGAATATGTTCATGTTCTCATTAGAGGGAGATGATTGTGAGTGGTATCGATCCTTTCCCCCTACTAGAATCTCCTCCTTGGAATAGTTTCATGCAACTTTCAATATGCATGGTCAAAATTTGTATTCCTCTGAGTTAATTTGGCATAGTTGTTATGAGGAGTATAAATATTATGTTCAGGATATAGTTGATTCTTATGAAGGCTGTGAGAATGAAGAATATTCCTTGGATGATCATATTAATCATATTGATCATCATCTATGTATCAATCATCAACTCATTGGAGTAGTGTGAATACATTTTCTCATTCTTCCATATTGAATCTCTCTTCCTTTATTGATAAGATTTGTTTGTACTTTATTTATCTAGATATCCTATGCGGGTTTCGATGCAACATTGACATGGTATCAGAGCTATGCTGCTTGGAGCAAGCCAAACAAGCCAAAGAATAAGGAAAATCAGAGTTTCGGTGAGAAAAATCTATGGTCATACCTTTTGACAATGATTTAACCCAAAATATTAACTTTTTGAGTAATCGACTCAATAGAGAAGTAAATAGTTATGTTCTACAAGTGGGTTTTCAACCGTTTGGTGAAATGATTCACCATTTGCTCATAAAGTAAGCTGGAAGATCACCTCGTGAAACTGATATGAATTCAGTATAAAGTTGGGTATATTACAAGGAATTCCATGGTAAGGAAGGACATGGCCTTGACCTATACATGGTAAGACTTAGACATGGAAATAACTATACATGGAAAGGCATGGAAATACATAGACCTAGACCTAGACATTTCCTTTCCATGCCTCACACTCTCACACCCACTCCCTCACTATATTTCTCCCCTTATACTCTCTCTCTCTCTCCCTCCATATATTTCTCTCCCTCCCCCCCTCTCTTTCCCCCCCGCCCCTCCCTTCCCATCCCCCTCTCTTCCCCTTCCTCCCTTCCTCTCTCTTTGTCTCTCTCCCCCTCCCTCTTATCTTTTGTCCCTCCCTCTCCCTATAGCCCCCCTCTCTCTCCCACCTCTCTCCCTATCTCTCTATCTCTCTCTCAACTTCTCTTCTTATCTTGTTGGCTCTCTCCCTTCCTCCCCTTCTTTCCCTCCTCCCTCTCTTTGTACCCTATTCCTCTATCTCCACATCTCACTATAAATATGTCTTATACTCTTGTTGGATTTCTCCCTCTATCCCATTATCTCCCTCTTCCTCCCCTCTCTCACTTGGATGTACCCTTCTCCCCCCTAACTATATATCCCCCTCCCTTTCTCACTCACTATACCCCCCTCCCTCCCTCTCCTCCACCCTTCCCCTCTTTCTCTCTTTCTCTCTTTATACCCCTACTTCCCTCTTTTCCCCCCTTAATATCACACTCTCTCTACCTCCCTCGGGACTCCTCCCTCTCTCTCCCCCTCTCACACTCTTGTGAAATCTCTCTTTGCCACCCTCCTCCTTCTCTCCCCCCTCTCTCCCACTATCTCACCTCTCTCTCTCACTCTCTTTCTCTCTATCTATCTCTCTCCTCTGTGTTAGTATCACTCTCACTCTCTATCTTTCTCGTCCCTTCTTTCTATCTGTCTACCCCCCTCTCTCTACCCCCTCCCTCTCTCTGTCTCAATATTGACCTATCTTATACTCTCTCTCTCTCTCTCTCTCTCTTTGTCCTCCATCTCTCTCTATGCCCTCCCTATCTCTCTCCATATCACCTCTCGACCTCTATTTTTCTCTTGTTGGCTCTCTCCCTCCTTTCCATTATCTCTCTCTCCCCTCTGTCTCTCTCTTGCATCTAACCTACCTCTCTTGCTCACTATATCCCCCTCCCTCTCTCTCCTACACTCTCTCCTCTTTCTCTCTTTTCATATATCTACCCCCCTTCCTCTATCTCTCTCTCCCTCTACTGATGCAGGAGCATCTCTCCATGCAGCCAGCCAACCACGTGGGCGCGCATGCATTTCAAAAGATGAAGGGAGGCGCAGCCTCATTTTGAATTTGAAATTCAATGTAATTTAATGTCTTAGGCTGGTGAGCCAGGAGATCCATGCCTTTGTGCAGGCTATAGATAAGATAGGCATTTATTATAGATCGGCTGAGATCTAGTTCTGGATAGCAGACTAGACAGCCATTGATTGCAAATTAATTAGAGTAGGTAAATCCTGGAGGGAAGCGCTCAATGAGCACCTGAGGTAAACGAGATCAGAGATCTCATTTTAGAAAAAGAATGGTTGAGTTGAAGAGCCATGGAGAGCTCAGGAACACCATTGTAAAATATACAGGCATTTGCCATTATTTAATACAAATAGCAGTTTTTCCTGCATATGATCTGTGTTGAATGGATGTCTGTGTGTGTTCCATGTATATGTTGTATGTGGGTGTGTTGTTATCATGCCATTGCAGGGAGTGTGTTTGATTTCAGGTTGAGGGTCTTTGAGGCTTCACACCAGGTGGGTGTGATAGAACGTTGAGGTTCTGATGGCCATGCATAGAGTTGCACTCTGAACTCTGAGGAGTCAGACAGAGGCGTGCTGAGGCATAGGTTGAGATCCACAACTTAGGAAGAAGAAGACCTTTGAGGTTGTTGAACACCTCAAGAGGTAGACTGTGTTAGGGAGGACATAGTTGCAGACAAAAACCTTGTTGTAGGTTCTGTGGAGCTCTGTCGAGTGGGCATTGAGCATGCACACGAGGTGTTGAGAAGGAGAACTCCGCTGTGAGTTCTTAAGAAGGATAGAATCGCCGAGAATTCTGGAACACTCCGCCAGGTGGACGTTGAGCGAGTGTGCGCAGACAGCACAAGGAGAAGGGAACTCTTTGAGGTCTGAAGCTAAAGGAAGCGTCCACTGAGGGAGCTTTCACTGGGTTACTGGATACCCAGAAGACTTAGCGAGAAGGTCGCTTGAGCAGAAGGATAGAAAGAGGAATCCATATTCTCCATCAGAGGGAGAAGGAAGATAAAATCCCCCAAGGGGTCTGAGTATTCGTTGAAGCTCAGGAGAGACAACACCGTTTGTGCGTAGAGACTCTGCGGGAGCACAGGAGTCAAGGAATTTGTTGAGGATTCGAGGAAAAAAGCTCAGGAAGGGCAGCGCTTTTATGCATATCAGCGAGACTCAAGTTGAGGGTTCCTAGAGGAGAAGAAACGCAAAGGCCCAAGCCTTTTGTTAATGAGGAATTCTTCCAAGTCTGGGAAGAAACCACAGGAAGCTCGAGGGAGTACAACAACCATCGGATCGACGGAGGAAGAAGATCTGCACCGTTGGATTTCCACGTCCAGGATGGGGCTTTGGAGCGGAAGAATTCCTCACGGAGGAGGAATCGATGGCCAGGCCTTTCCGGGGAGATTTGCGAGAAACCGCTGACTGTCAGATCATGGAGAAGTGTGCGGGAATTAGTCCTCAGGCACCAGGGAAGAGAACCGAGGCCATCAGGATTCGGCCTTCAGCGTTTGGGAAGGTAAGAGTTTACACTTGTCGAAATCGCGATTACCGATTTCTCGATTTAATGGGAGTCGTTGATCGTTAGAGGGACAGGTGGCACGAGATCTCGGAGAGTCAGGGTTAGGGACTTGGAAAGTCGTGTGAGCGGTGCAACAGGGATCGCGAACTCCTGATCGACGATTTCCCAATTTCCACAAGTGTGTGGGTCCAAGCGTCAGAAGCAAGGACAGGTGTCATCGAGATTCGACATATCGGGTTTCCCGGAGGCAAGAATTTCATAATCTTTGAAATTGCGATCGGCGATTTCCTGATTTAATCGGAGTCGTCCATCATTATAAGGAAAGGTGGCATCAGATCTCGTGAGGTCGGGATTTGGCATTCGGGGGTTTCAAATGCAAAGGAATTGCAAACAGTGAAATCGGGATCCCGTGATTCTCGATAGAAAGGAGAGAGGAAGTGACGTGGCGAGGAGATAGCGCACGTGCCATTGGAGTTCGGGGTTCGGGAATTCATGGTGCATGAAAACTGCGACATCGGATATACCGATTTCCCTATAGGGAAATCCCCGAAAAGAACAAGAGCGTTGACTCATTGACCCATCGGGGTTCGGGGTTTTGATTTTCACGAGAACAGTACCGCGAGTTTCGCGATATCGCAAATCCTGATTTCTCGATAAGATGTAAATTCTAACCTTGTACAATATCTACTGCAAACTGATATTCAGAAAAGAACAGAAAAGATACAATGGAAAATACAAACATTACACAGAGATTTTTTCACCTGGAAACCCAAACCGGGAAAACCAGCATATATTATATTGATACATTGTTTTACATTGTTTACAATACAATATACATATAGGAGCCAGCGGCATCCAAAACCCTAACCCAATGACCTGGATTAGTCCAAAACCCTAATTCCTTAACCGGAAATAGAAAACCATTGGCAAAAAACCATGTGCTGAAAAACCACCTAATATCATGTGGTCCCGAAAATATGTCGGCCCGAAACCGATGAAAATATGTCGACCCAAAAAAAAAATTTCGGGGGCACTGCCCCCCTCTAACCCCCCTACGCGCCCGACGCAGGCGCTCAGACACTACTACTCGTGCAAAGAATATAACACATACCCAACATAAGCGAAGGGGAGATCGTGGAAGGAGTTATTGTGGGTAGTGAGAACTCCCGAGAGATGTTGGAAGAGTTCTTTGACTCTTCAGGCCGGGGTAAAAGAAGGTCCTGGGGAGAGCGGTTGGACCACGAGGGTCACGACTGTTTGCACCAAGTGGTATCAGAGCTAGAAACTCTTGCTTATATATTTCAGGCAGGAAGAGGTAGAGCAGAAGAAAGCACCTTGATACACATTAAGTGGTATCAGAGGGGCGAATCTGTTTGTATTTTTGCAGACAAAGGAGCGGAAGAAGACAGAGTTATTGAAGACTCTGTAGGTGATTGTTTGCAGGTAGGCAGCAGTCAAGGAGACAGGCAACAGGGATACTGTAAGGATGAGACTGGTGGAACTCTTAATGCAGAGTGACAATAGCAGATCTACCATGAAGGCAGATAGAGGTAGCAAGATGGATACTGAAGGCCGCAGGAAGAAAAGCAAGGCAGAAAAGCTTGCAGAGATGGATAGAGAGCTCACTGACATCAGAGCAAAGATAGAGAGGCTTGAACTGCTAATGCGGTAGGATAAGAGGGTGGTTGAGGTATGTGAACCCGAGACTGGAAAAGGTCTTGATGATGATAATGATGATTATTGGGATGAATTGGGATCGACTAATGATCTCAAGCACTGTCGGTTGGGCAGAAAAGAAGAAATTCCAGTTTCCCAAGAGGGCAACAGATTGAGATCAGTTGAGGGTCTCAAAGACTATCGTGAGGACAGTCAGGGAATTTCAAATTGCCAGTTGGGCAAGGAAACAGAAATGAGATCGGGTGAAGATCTCATGGATTGTCAGGAGGACAATGAGGAAACTTTGCATTGCCAGCTGGGCAATGAAAGGAGATCAGATGAAGATCTCAAAGACTGCGAGGAGGGCAGTGAAAGCATCAAAGACTGCCAGGAGGGAAGCGGAGGCATGTTAAACTGCCAGGTGGGCAGAGATGAACAATTGAGACCATCTGAAGGCCTCATGGAGAATTCAATTCAGCAGAGGGTGCTGATGAAGATGGGATCGGTTGATCTCATAATCTACCAGGGAAGCAGTGGAAGTATTCCATATTGCTAGGTGGACAGGGATGAACTAGTGAATCAGATTCAGCCAGAGGAACTGACCGAGCAGATGAGATCGCAAGGGGATCAACAGGTGCAGCTGACTACAGAAGATTTGAGGAGCCGTGTGAAGATTGGGGGAATTTACATATTCCTGCGATCTGCCCAGGAAGAGGCAGGATTTTATGATGCGGATGCAGCAGGGGAACAGTCATAGTTGAGGATAACTATCAAAGAAGAAGAAGAATTGGAGAAGACTTTGAAAGTTGCCCAAGCAGGTGAAGAAAATGATTGTTCTAAGGAACAACTCAACAATTTCAGCCGGGTAGCTGAATAGAGGAGCGTTGTAGAAATGGGACTGACAGTAAAATCTCAAGTAGGAGCAAAAGAGGAAGGTGAGCATTCTGAGGAATGGCTCAGCATTTTCAGCACTGAAGCTGAAAACAATGCAGCAGGGGAGGTTGCAGAAGCAAAAGAAGAAGACACAGACAACATATGTTTTGCTGATCTATGGGAGCACTTTGAAGCCTTGGAAGAAAGGGTGAGAGTGCAGGGAAGGCACATCCAATAGGTAAAGTGGGAAATGAAGAAGGAAGGCATGGGAGATCATGATGATCTTCCCAATGGCCAAAATTTTTTGCAGCTGAGGAGACTGCAACAACAAAACTAGCCACTGGAGCAGTTGGATGAGGTGGTCATGGAGATCATGGAGCTGATGTTGAAGTCACCAGATACTGCCAGCAAGGAGCAGCTGGATAGAAGGAGAGAAGTAGCAGCAGTGCAGCAGAAGCAGCAGTAGAATGGAGCACATGGAAAGCTCCAAAGACATGTTTGGGACCCAGGAGGATTCCAACAGCTACAGGGGAAGCTCATGAGCAGGAGCTCATGATTTTTGCAGCTGTGGAGTATGATGCAGGAGAATCTCTCCATGCAGCCAGCCAGCCAGCCAACCACGTGGGCGCGCATGCATTTCAAAAGATGAAGGGAGGCGTAGCCTCATTTTGAATTTGAAATTCAATGTAATTTAATGTCTTAGGCTGGTGAGCCAGGAGAGACATGCCTTTGCGTAGGCTGTAGATAAGATAGGCATTTATTGTAGATCGGCTGAGATCTAGTTCTGGATAGCAGACTAGACAACCATTGATTGTAAATTAATTAGAGTAGGTAAATCCTGGAGGGAAGTGCTCAATGAGCACCTCAGGTAAAAGAGATCAGAGATCTCATTTTAGAAAAAGAATGGTTGAGTTGAAGAGCCAGGGAGAGCTCAGGAACACCATTGTAAAATATACAGGCATTTTCCATTATTTAATACAAATAACAATTTTTCCTGCATATGATTTGTGTTGAATGGATGTCTGTGTGTGTTCCATGTATATGCTGTATGTGGGTGTGTTTTTATCATGCCATTGCAGGGAGTGTGTTTGATTTCAGGTTGAGGGTCTTTGAGGCTTCACACCAGGTGGGTGTGATAGAACGTTGAGGTTCTGATGGCCGTGCATAGAGTTTCACTCTGAACTCTGAGGAGTCAGACAGAGGCGTGCTGAGGCACAGGTTGAGATCAACAACTCAGGAAGAAGAAGACCTTTGAGGTTGATGAACACCTCAAGAGGTAGACTATGTGAGGGAGGACACAGTTGCAGATAGAAACCTTGATGTAGGTTCTGTGGAGCTCTGCCGAGTGGGCATTGAGCATGCACACGAGGTGCTGAGAAGGAGAACTCTGCTGTGAGTTCTTAAGAAGGATAGAATCGCTGAGGATTCTGGAAGACTCCGCCAGGTGGGCGTTGAGCGAGTGTGCGAAGACGACACGAGGAGAAGGGAACTCTTTGAGGTCTGAAGCTGAAGAAAGCGTCCACTGAGGGAGCTTTCAGTGGGTTACTGGATACCCAAAAGACTCAGCGAGAAGATCGCTTGAGTAGAAGGATAGAAAGAGGCATCCATATTCTCCATCAGAGGGAGAAGGAAGATAAAATCCCCTAAGGGGTCTGAGTATTCGCTAAAGCTCAGGAGAGACAGCACTGTGTGTGCATAGAGACTCTGCGGGAGTGCAGGAGTCAAGGAATCTATTGAGTATTCGAGGACAGAAGCTCAGGAAGGGCAACGCTTTTATGCGTATCAACGAGACTCAAGTTGAGGATTCGTAGAGGAGAAGAAACGCAAAGGCCCAAGCCTTTTGGGAACGAAGAATTCTTCCAAGTCTGGGAAGAAACCACAAGAATCTCGAGGGAGTACAACAACCATCAGATCGACGGAGGAAGAAGATCTGCACCATTGGATTTCCACGTCCAGGATGGAGCTTTGGAGCAGAAGAATTCCTCACGGAGGAGGAATCGACGGCCAGGCCTTGTCGGGGAGATTTGCGAGAACCCGCTGACCGTCAGATCATGGAGAAGTGTGTGGGAATTAGTCCTTAGGCACTAGGGAATAGAACCGGGGCCATTGGTATTCGGCCTTCGACGTTTGGGAAGGTAAGAGTTTACACTCGTCGAAATCGCGATTACCGATTTCCCGATTTAATGGGAGCCATTGATCGTTAGAGGGACAGGTGGCGCGAGATCCCGGAGAGTCGGGGTTCGGGACTTGGAAGGTCCTGTGAGCTGTGCAATAGGGATCGAGAACTCCCGATCGACGATTTCTCGATTTCCACAAGTGTGTGGGTCCAAGCGTCAGTAGCAAGGATAGGTGTCATCGAGATTCGGCATATCGGGTTTCCCGGAGGCAAGAATTTCATACTCTTTGAAATTGTGATCGGCGATTTCCCGATTTAATCGGAGCCGTCCATCATTATAAGGACAGGTGGCATCAGATCCCGTGAGGTCAGGATTCGGCATTCAGGGGTTTCAAATGCAAAGGAATTGTGAACAGTGAAATCACGATCCCGCGATTCCCGATAGAAAGGAGAGAGGAAGTGACGTGGCGAGGAGATAGCGCACGTGCCATCGGAGTTTGGGGTTCGGGAATTTGTGGTGCATGAAAACCATGACATTGGATATACCGATTTCCCGATAGGGAAATCCCCGAAAAGAACAAGAGCGTTGACTCGTTGACCCATCGAGGTTCGGGGTTTTGATTTGCACGAGAACAGTACTGCGAGTTTCGCGATATCGCAAAGCCCGATTCTCGATAAGTGAAGGGGAGATCGTGGAAGGAGTTACTGTGGGTAGTGAGAACTCCCGAGAGGATTTGGAAGAGTTCTTTGACTCTTCGGGCCTAGGTAAAAGAAGGTCTTGGGGAGAGCGGTTGGACCGCGAGGGTCACGACTATTTGCACCATCTACCCACCCTCTATGTCTCCCTCCCCCTCACTCTCTCACAATCATGATACTCTCCTCTATGTTCTTCCAAAGTGCATTTTCCCACATCTGCGTCACCTCATGATAAAAAAAATATCATAATCATAAATCAAATATGTCTCTCGACAAAATTTAACTATGATTTTAATGCATTTGTGCCTCCAAACACTAAAACCTAACATAAAGGAAAGAAAAACAAAACCATGATAGAGAAGAATAAATTATTTTGATTATAATCAAATCCATCCCTCCCACTATATCTCCTCTACCCCTCCCCTTTCCTCCTACTATCTCTCTCCTGTCTCTCTCTCATACATCTACCCCTCTCTCCCCCACACTTTGCATCTCCCTTCCACTCTATGTCTCTATCTCTCTACCCCCCCTCTTTGACTACCTCTCCCTTACTCTCATACACTCTCTTTGTCTTCCTCTCTTCCCCTCTCACACTCTCAAATACACTCTCTCTACCCCCCCTCTCTTTGTCTACCCCTATCTCTCTCCCTCACTTTGTATCCCCCTCCCTCTATATCACCTACTCTTCCCCCCTTTCTCTCTTTAACTCTCTCTTACCCCTTTCCCTCTC
>ML790414.1:61360-86937 GCA_009831015.1 Picea engelmannii
TCTCCTTGGTATATATAGGAGACTAGGAGGTATAATTACAACTAATGGCCTAAATCTGACATAAATAAAATAACATTACTAATCTAATATGCCCCAATTAAGGGGTAATAAATAACATTACTAATCTAATATGCCCCAATTAATGGGTAATGAGCCAATATTAGGGCTTAACAACCTAAATAAGGGAAAGGAGTATGATTCAACATTGTATTACAGATTCAGTATTGCTAAATGTATCAGGTGAAGACTCTGTAAAGAAACCATGGGACAAGTTTTGAAGCTTGTACTAGTTGAAATCCCTAGTAAACAAGTTGTTCTTGCAGAAGAAAATATATCTTCCGAGGAGGAGTGATGAGAGCTCGTTAACAAATCATCTAAATGCATTCAATATTCTAGTAAGTATGTTATTATCCATGGATATTGAAATCACCGAAAAGGAGAAATGTATTAGAATATTATGTTCTTTGTCAGACCCCTGGATAACTTAGTCATGGCTATAGGGAGTACTTCGACCAAAGTAGTGCTATAATACATGGATACATCTCTAATTTAAAAATAAATGAGACAAAATAACATTGGAAGGATTGACCAAAGATTCCTTAAAGGTTGAATGGTTGAAAAGGATGAAGGAAAATTCTCCAGTAGAAAGTCGAAGTTGAAGGGTAGATCTAAATCCCTAGTTTAGTCAATGAGAAGATGTTGGAAATGCGATAAAGCTAGGCATTACAAGAGAGACTACAAGTCAAAGAAGAGGATTATAACCATTCCAGGTGTGCTACATATTTCGGGTTTGGAAAGAAACCTAAATTCATCATAAATATGAGTTATGCAGGTGTGAAGACTGTATCTCAAAAGGATACATGCAAAGTGGTAAGGGGTGCTATGGTATTAATAAAAGGAGCTAGGATTGGAAATCTATACAAGTTGTTAGGGAATGTCAACTCAACTGGATACAATAGCATTGATGTTCCTAAAGTCCACTTGAATAAACTTAACTCGAGCTGAATCGATAAAAGCCAACTCAATTTTTCTTCGTCAAGCCGACTCGACCATGTTATGGCACCAAAGGATGGGACACATTGGAAAAAAAGGACTTCGATCTATGCACAACAAATGTATGTTCGAAGGATTTCCTAATTGTAATTTGGAAGCCGGTTTTTGTTAACATTTCATATATGGAAAATAAAATCAGGTTAGGTTCCCATATGAAAAGAAAAGGTCAAAGGGGATTCTAGAATTGATGCATAGTGATATGTTTGTGCCTACAACAAAACCTTCACTTGGTGGATCCCTATATTATGTCTTCTTCATAAATGATTTTTCCATAAAGACATGGATATATTTTCTGAGGAAGAAATCATAAGTTTTCAAGAAATTCAAAGAGTGTAAATTAATTGTGGAAAAGTAGTCAGATAAGAATATCAAGGTGTTGATATCTGACAATGATGGTGAATTATATGGAAAGTATTTTGAGTGGTTTTGCAAGAAGTTTGTCTTAGAACACCAAAACACCACATGATATACCCCCCCCAAAATGGATTTTTTGAAATAATGAACAATACATTAATGGACAATGAAAGGAGCATGCTCAATGGTGTAGGGATCTCACAAATATTCTAGGCAAAGGTGGTCAACGTTGCAAAATATTTGGTAAATAGGTCATCTTTGTTGTCTCTAGTCGACTTGACTCAACATGAGGTATGGTTTGGTAATAATTATTCGCTTTCAAATCTCTAAGTATTTGGTTGTGGTGCATTTGTGCATGTTCCCAAGGAAAAGAGGAGAAAGGTGGACACAAAGAAAATCAAGTGTATTTTCATTTGGGACAAGTATGGAATAAAATGATATAAGCTATGGGATCCTGCATCAAGGAAAATAGTGTACAATTGAGATGTGTTCTTCAGGGTAGTTGGAGGAACTTTCGAGTATGAGGAGGTTCAGAAAAAAAAAGAACCAGAGAGGATGGTGTTTGAACTAAGGAATGAAGAAAATGATACAAATGAGTTGACTGAATCAGATAAAGAGGTGGAACAACTGACTCTAGTTGTAAGGAGGTATGAACGAGTAAGAAAACTTGCTGAAAGGTATAGTCCACCTAATTTATAATCTACATTTGTGTTATCTTCCATTAACAAGGAGCCCAAGTCGGTCAGGGAGAGATTCAAATTGACAGAGGGTAAACTATAGAAGTATTCCATGGTCGAAGAAATGGAATCCTTCTATAAGAATGAGACATAGGATTTGGTTGAATTACCTAATGGAAGGAAAATTTTCGGTAGCAAGTAGGTGTACAAGAAAAATATGAATGTAGTAGGTCAAGTCAAGAAATTCAAAGCTTGAACGTTAGCGAAAGGATTTTCCCAAGTTGACAGATTTGAATTTAGTGATATTTTTTTCCTTATTGCAAAATTCAATTCCATTGGAGTACTAATGTCTCTAGTTACAACATTTGATTTTGAGATAGAGAAAATGGATGTGAAAACAACGTTCCTACATGGGGAATTGGAAGAAGAAATATATATGAAGCAGCCTAAAGGATTTCTAAAAAGGGAAAGAAAGATCTAGTATTCAAGTTGAAAAGACCTCTTTATGGTTTAAAGCAATCACCAAGGATGTGATACCCAAAGTTTGATACCTACATTATTAGTTTGAGATTTCTGAGAAGCAAGGTTGATCACTGTGTATATTACAAGGAAGAAGCAAATTATTTCATATATGTAGATCTATATGTCAATGACATGATGTTGGTCGGAAACAACATGGATGCAATAAAGGAGGTGACAGAGAAAATGTCCTCCAAGTTTGACATGAAGGGTGTCGATGCAAAAGATTTCATTATGGGAATGGAGATCAAAAGAGATGAGGAAGTTAGAAATATTTGTTGAATAAGAGGAAGTATTAGAAATATTTTTGAAGTTCTTAAACATGTAGGATTGAAAACTGATCAAGGTACAAATTTATGTTGGAGAAAAACTAAATATTGAATAGTTTCCAAAGACACAGGAAGAGATGGAGGACATGACATGTGTTCCCTATGGTATTTTTGTTGGTAGTATGATGTATGTGATGGTATTCACTCGATAAAACATTTCTCATGCACTGGGATTATTGAGAAGATAGATGAAGCACCAACCCTAGGAAGCACAAACCCTAGGAGACACATATCCCCTTCTTTAGGGAACCAACCCTAGGAAGCACCAACTCCCTTGCCTTTAGGGCACCAACCCTAGGAAGCACCACCTCCCTTATCTTTAGGTCACCAACCCTAGGAAGCACCAACTGCCTTATCTAGTAAAGGATATGAATCGTCCCTTTCTACTCCCTTCCTCCTCACTACGTACATATCATCAATTCCTCTTCTTGGACTCTACTTCTGTTTTGATCTTATGATCTAGACTACAAAGACACTTTCTTCTTCACCGTTATTTCTTGCTTATATAGTCTTCAAACTAGTGTGAGATATGAAGCATTGTGTCTCTTTGTTTGAACCATTGCACCTCTCAATTTAAATTAACAATAATAACATTTGTCTTTCCTTTATTGTTATTCATACATTATCATGAAATATTTTCAATTTTAATGAGAGGGATTTCCATAAATCGATCACAGGTATGGATCGATTCCATTAACTCGATTCCATGACTCTTTATTTTATTATAAATTTAATTTGATCGAATCTAAGTTGTTTGATTATTTCTCTAATGTGTTGCATGTATTGCATCGCTTAATATAAATCAAGACAAAGTCAAGATCCCATATGGTTTAATGTTCCTTCTTGACTAAGATAAATTTCTTATTCTATGTGTTAAATTTCCCATAGAAACACATCAGGACCTCTATTCCATACGACCACAGGTGGTGACCAGGCTGTTGATACTGAGAGGGGGGTGAATCAATATCAAGTACAATTTAAAACCGTTTTCAACTTATACTTAAACCATTCAATTATATCCAATGAGAAATGAATAATAGTATAAGAGTTACATCAATATACCACGATACACCATGCACAATATATGAGAAATAATCAATAGTTATTGTTCAAGGGAAGTAATGACTTCCAAAGGTACCAACAACTTCCAAATGTAAAGGGAGGGATAAAAATCCAAGAGGAAGATAAAATCCTGCAATATAAAGAGAGGTTTTAACTCTCCATCCTTTCCCTTTCCTTCCACCCAATAATATATGAGAGATAATAAAACTTTACATTAAATCATCACCATCAACCAACCATCACATAGAACTTGATAATGCTTCCTGAGACTTCTTCAACTTCTACAATTCTTCAATTATTTGAATACTATGATCCTGTAGATAATATTACTCAATGTATTCTATGAAACTTGTCCAAGTTTCACTCCTTGAATCCTCCCCAAAAAGAAGTTATAGAGAGAATGGTAGACCTTGTTCAATTCTAGTTTATTCATGTAATGAACCTCAAATTCACCATAAAAAAAAAATTCTTATGACATAATTCAATTTCTTTTAAGCTTTAGAATTTAAGAGAAGGTAAGATACATTTCTATCCATAATGAATTTATTACACCATTCTAGTTTACTTCAAATAAAAAAGCTTATGTGGATAAATTCTTCCATAATTCTATCACTTTCCTTAACTTTCAAACTACTACAACATACTTATATGTATATGGGCAATATCTAAACTTAGGTCTCATTCTTACACACCGGTAGCTTACACATCAAGCATAGTTAACTCGAAGGATCCCATGTTGTTCTCTACAGTTTATGCCATTAAACAATAGTCTAAGTACAAAATTTCGAATACTTAAAGGTGTATGACCTCATGGCAAGCAAAAATCTTAGGAAAAATCGTGCAAAAAACTGCCTAACTAGTTTAATACTTTCATATACAATAATTTATGCACTTGTCATGCCCTGTACATAGTGACTTGTAATATGATCTGTTATTTCTATTCTACCTCTATCCCAGATGAAGATACTCCATCATTTCTACCAGTCCATTCATTGCAGTGTTAGAGTTGTTCCTATAACAAATAATTCCTACTATGTTCCTACAGTTTTGTGGAAAAATAGAGGTCGATCGGGTTTCGACTATTACAAAATGTCGAACACAAAAGAAACAAAATACCATGCTATTTTCCGAATCGCGAAATGAAGAAAGACTGTGGGCCCAACACTTCAGGGTTTCGGGGTTCGGGATTTTACAATTTAAAATGCCAAACACCAACACACAATAACTCCAGAATTGCGAAAAAGTGAATGGAAGGTGGGACAAGCACTTCGGTGTTTCGGGGTTTGGGATTTCATGATTTTCAAATGCCAAACGCTAACACACAACAACTCGCGAATTGCGAAAATGTGAAAGGAGAGTGGGACCAACACTTCGGGGTTTCAGGGTTCAGGATTTCACGATTTCAAATGCCAAACGCCAACACACAACAACTCTTGAATTGGGAAAAAGTGAAAGGAGAGTGGGACCAACACTTTAGGGTTTCGGGCTTCGGGATTTCGCAATTTCAAATGCCAAACACCAACACACAACTCCCGAATTGTGAAAAAATATTGTACAATGTCAAACGCCGAATCATGAAATCATGAAAAGGTATGGGGCTGAGCCAATATCAGGTTTCGACGTTTGGTAATGCTTGATGCATGAACAACATACAACGGTAATCGTTGAATCACAAAATTTGATCAGGCTGTGGGGCCACTTCTGGTTTCAGCGTTTGCAATAACAAAAGAATTACACGCAACTTGAACCAATAAACTTTGAAATGCCGAAAAATGAAAACATGAACAAAGCTTACAAACTCTATAAAAAAAACACAGAGTGACAAATTCAATTCCAAAAATTGTTCCAAATCTTCTTAAGGTTTTCACAAATTTCTAAATTCATTACAGACTTTGACTGTGGAAAGGGTAGACCGCTCTTTAAGTAAAACAAGGGAAAAATCTTCTGATAGGCATCAATTCCCATGATTGTCTTAGTAGAATCTGCACCACAATGTACTTGTGGGGTTTTCAACTATGACGCTTTATCTTACTACAGTAGTAATCCAAACCACAGTACAAAACTTCTTTAAGAATTGATTAGTCATATCCTTCTAGCTAGTATACTTTTGGGAACTAGTATAATAGTTGGTCTTCCTACCTCAGCTACATATCTGTCTCTACACAACCTGTTTAATGGAAAAAAAAATGTAGCATAGTTTACAAAACTCATAATGTTGTTCCCGACATTATTCATACAGTTAGATTAATGAAATTACAGCATAACCTCCACTCCCAATATGCCAATCTCAGCATTGATTTCACTCAGAAAACAAATAAAGAAAGAAAATAGAAGTGAATTTAATTTAGAGGAGATTTCTTCCAGAATTTAACCATGCATAATCCTTTCAACTATCATAACAAATAAAAGGTCAATTCTATCATTCGTTCAGAAAGGGGTCACTAGAGATTAGATTTACCATATGTTCTCTATCAGTCTTTAGGCTTCATGAAATTTGAATTGATTTTTCCTACGCATGATTATCTATCATAATTAGAAGATGCATTACATCCGTGATTGAATCATTCACCAGAGAATGGAAATTATTTCTGTTCCAATTTAACATTTACATTGCATCAAATATAAAATCAGTCAGAAAGAAAATGGAAATCATTTCAGTTCCGATTTAACAAATACATTGCATCAGATATAAAATCATTCAGATAGAGAAGAAGTAGAGCAACATATCTGAACCAGATCGCAAGAAGGAAAAGGGAAAAACCACGTTCCTCCCAACCGTAGAACAGGGCAGCCAAATCACTTGCCCAGTTCACCCCCTAGCCTGACCATGAGTCCATGAGGGCTGACTCAAAACTCCTCCTCAGCAATGTCTTTTAGTCTTCAAAAAACTCCTCTTGCCTCACACTCAGTCATTAGTGTTCATAACAACAAGAAAACAATAGTCTCTTTTTCCCCGCATACTTGGCAACGTCCTGCTTCCTCACATATGCTATTTATCAATTTTGCCTAGGTCTTTTTCCCTCCCTTGGGAATTTTAGCATCTTTCTAAATCCCTGATTTTCAGGGGCTGCCAATGGCCAAATCACTGATTTTCCACTTGCAATAATCAACCCAGAGGTAGTTTCAACATGTTCCCCACTCATGGAGTCATGGTCAACTAAATTTAACATGGTTGTTCCATTTGTCCTCCTGTAATCAATATAAAATATTCTATTTCCATACAAGTGTCATAGTCAAATAGTTAGTTGGGTCTAATCAGGTCTCTGCCCAACAGTCAAAATAATTAATTACAATTACAAAATTTGAAATTCAAAATTTCCATAAATGGAAATTTTTTTCCAAATTCGAATTTACTAAAAACAGAATAAATTTTCTAGCAATTTTAAATTTCAAAAATATTTTATTTTTTTGGGGATGTCACATCCTTTCCCCCTTCAATAAAACACTGTCCTCAGTTTTCGTTCCTTTCCTAGAACAAGATTGGATGAGATTTCCGCAAATCTCCCTCCAACTCCCAAGTGGCCTCCTCAGGACTAAAGTGCTTCCATTGCACCTTTACCTAAGCGATGGCTCTGTTTCGAAGTGTTATTACTCTCTGGTACAGAATGCGCAGGGGTTCCACCTAGAACTCACCTTTGGGTTCCACCTGCACCAAGTTCCAATCAATCCTATGAGTAGGGTCATGAATATACTTTTTCAGCAATGAAACATGAAATACATTATGAATTCTTAGATTAGTTGGAAGTGCAATTTGATATGCTACGGGTCCAATTCGAGCTAGTATCTCGAAGGGCCTACAAAAACTAGGTGCCATATTGGCACAATTCCCTAACTTCAATGAGCTCTTTTGGGCTTTGACCTTCAAATAAACATGGTCTCCTACTTGAAATTTCAAGTGTCTTCTGTTTTGATCTGCATAGCTCTTCTGTTTGTCCTGTGCTTCTTTCAAGTTTTGTTGTACCTTTATTACCATGTTCTCCATTTCTTGGAGCATCTCTGGTCCAACCATGAGTCTGTCAACTGGGTTATCCCAGCTAATTGGAGTTGTACACTTTTTGCCATACAGTATTTTGAAAGGGCTCAACTTAGCCCAAGTTTGGTACCCATTGTTACATGTAAATTCTACCAGGTGTAGGTAGTCTTCCCACTTGCTTGGTTTTGTTCTTACGTACATGTGAAGCATATCCTCTATGATTTGGTTAGTTCTTTTGGTCTATCCATCCATTTGTGGATGATACCTTGTACTGAAATTCAAGTTAGTGTTTAGCCCTGCAAACAATTCCTTTCAAGAAGCGGATGTAAATTTTACGTCTCTATCTGAAATCACCATTTTAGGAATACCATGCAGTCTAAAAACTTCTTTCATGAATATTTCAACAATGTTTATAGCTTTAAAAGTAGACTTTACAGGAATAAAGTGTGCAAACTTACTGAGTTTATCGATTACAACCATGATAGAATCATTCTGTTTCTGAGTTTTAGGAAAACTTGTTATAAAGTCCAGTGATATAGTCTCCCATTTCCATTCTGGTACTGGTAATGGCTGTAATAGGTTGGCTGGATGTTGGTGCTAGGTCGGCTGGATGTTGGTGCTTGGCCTTAACCTTCCGACAATCTTGGCACCTAGCCAAGTATTCTGCTGTTTCACCCTTCATACTAGGCCAGAAAAATAGTTTTCTAAGTGTTGTTATTGTTTTCTGGTAACCTGCATGGCCAAAATACGGTTTCTTATGCACTTTGTCCAAAATTGTTGATTTCAATTCGGCTGAATTTGGTATGTAAAGTCTGTTTTTAAGTCGTAATAGTCCTTTCTTGTCGATGCTTAGATCTGGTTTGTTAGAGCTAGCGGTCTTGTTTTGTAATTCTCTCATTATCTTAGTGTAATTTCCTTCGTTGATACTTTCCATCCTTATTCTTTGCTCCAGATCACTTTTTGCCTTGTTCATGTTTATCTCAAATAACCCATGGACTCTTCTTCTTAAAGTGTATGCTACTTTATTTTCCTTACCCTTGATATGTTTGACCTCAAAGTCGAATTCGCTCAAGAAGGCTATCCACCTTGCTTGTCTTGCATTAAGATCTGGTTGGTTAAACAAATATTTCACCCCACTATTATCCATCAATAGTAGGAATTTTCTGCCCATTATATAGTGTCGCCACATTTTTAAGGCATGTATTACTACTGCCAATTATAAGTCATGAGTGACATAATTTCGCTCGTGTTCTTTTAATTTTCGGGACTCGTAACAAAAAACACGCCCTTCCTGAGTTAGGACACCACCTAGTCCTTCTTTACTTGCATCAACACATAAAGTGAAGTCTTTATCTGGGTCTGCTACCTTCAATATGGGTGCAGTTGTCAATAATCCCTTCAGTTTGTTAAAATTGTCTGGACACTTCTCTAACCAGTTAAACTTGGTTCCTTTCTTTTGTAATGACGTGATAGGGTAGGCTATCTTGGAAAACCCTTCTATAAACTTGTGGTAATATCTGGTGATTCCCATGAATGACCGTATATACGCTACATACTTAGGTACCGTCCATTCCATAATGGATTTTGTCTTTTTTGGGTCTACGACAATGCCTTCCGAGGAAATGACATGTCCTAAATATTGTATTTATTTTTGATAAAAGTCACATTTGTTGAATTTTGTGTATAGTTTGTGTTTCCTTAATGTTTGCAGAACTATTCTTAAGTGTTCCTCATGTTCCTCCTCCATTTTAGAATAGACCAAAATATCGTCGATAAATACTACTACGAACTTGTCTAAGTACTGACTGAAAATGTTGTTCATCAAGCACATAAATGTGGCAGGTGTGTTAGTGAGTATGGAAGGTATGACTACAAACGCGTAGTGTCCATATCTTGTTCAAAAAGATGTTTTGTTTATGTCCTCATCCTTTATCCTAACTTGATGATAATCGGATCGTAAATCCAATTTTGAAAAGATCTTGGCTCCACCAACCTAATCAAACAGATCATTTATCCTTGGTAAGGGGTATTTGTTCTTAATCGCCAATTTGTTCAGTTGTCTATAATTGATACATAGTCTTAGAGTATCGTATTTCTTTTTCACAAAGAGGACTGGTGCTCCCCGTGGTGAGACACTCGGTCTGATATACTCTTTGTTCAACAATCCTTGTAATTTTATTTTCAATTCTGTCAGTTCTGGTAGACTCATTCGGTAGGGTGCTTTTGAGATAGGGGTTGATCCGGGTAGTAAGTCTATGGAGAAATCTATTTCCCTTCTAGGAGGTAATTCTGGTATCTCATCCACGAACATGTCTCTAAATTCACGTAGGACAACAAAGTCTTATAACGTTGGCTTATCTTCCTTTTACCTCTAACCTCACACATTAGGGGGAATCTGTTATAGCAAGATTTTTACTCACCCTTCCAATATTTCACAGAGGGCCTTATTCCATTTCCCTATGCAAACTTATCTTCCTTGTTGATAAAATCTAGAGACAAAAATAAATAAGTTTTCCACATGTACACATCTTGCACACTATACAACATGCATATATGTAGGATGCTCCACTACAACGCACGTACATCGGGATTTGTGCCAGAAAATGAAAATTAAATGTCGAGTTTCCATGTCACGATAGGAGATATCTGATCCTTGTCCTTCCACATACTGGAACATTGAGAATCAACCCTTCAGTTCCATTTTGAAGGCTATAAATGGGCCAATTCCGAGCTATGGAGAAAGGAGAAAGAATTCAACATCGAGAACAAAGTTACTCTGGAGAAATTATTTACTTCATATTGAGTCTGCATCCCTTTTTCCTTTAATTCTAAACACAATGTTCACCCCCCAAGATCTTCCCTTATTGATTGAGAACCTCATTATTTCTCTCTTATGATCTTGCCTTGGTGGAGGCCTAGCTGGAAGGAACTTAGTTTCTCGATTCTGAACCATGCCAACATGGAAGTCTGTAACATTTTCACTTATGTTGATCACATATTAATAGAAATACTCTTTTCCCATCCAATTGATATCGTGCAAATATATTGAATTATTATTCCATTGGAGTATTTTTCATGTTTATTAATGGATTATGCTACCTAATGTGCTAACCTTTTTTATTACCACCATATGATTTCTTTGCTTGTTTGTTGAGAACTTGTTGCAGGTATATAGATTTGGGTTGAAGTTATCAACAATGGAATTCATCAAACATATGGATGAGGTAGGACTCTTTCTTATCTCTCTTTCATATTGGTTTATATAGCATGTTGTTGGGATAGAGTTTATTTCTACAATCATTTTCGTCAGTTGTGGTTTACCCTAGCCATAGAGAGATTTTCCTCGTAACACTTTGACCTTCAGGTAAATTTATATGTTCTTGGATTCTTTTCCCTGGAGTGGTCAACGCTGAAGTTGACCATCTCCTTCCCTTAACTGTGATTTACATTTGAGGATTATTTATCCTAATATGATGGTTGGAATTTAAATCTTCCTAACCTCTAACTTCCCCTTGATCTGATGGTCCTTATTTGTATCAAAAACTACATCAGGGGACAAGATTCCTCCTCGATTCATTTGGAGTTTTACTGTGGGGATTTCAATCCCGATATCATTTCTGCAATGTGCTTTTCCTTCTAAGCTTCAATTAATGTTCTTTTGCACCCTATTTGAAGTCAATGAAAATATCATACCATTGTGTCCAACATTGTATCCTATTTTAGATATGATTTTGATGATTTCATGCACGCCTAAGGCTCCACTAACATATGGTTCAATAATGTTGAAGTTCAAGGATGGCCTTCAAGAACATTGCATGAGAGAAAATGGGGATTGTGTCCCCCTCATCAAATTCCAAGTATTTTCAATGCTACAATCACCAAAGGCACCTAATCCATCGTCATATCCATTTAAATCACTAAATGGGAGAGGATAACCTAGAAAAAAATAGGCCCCTAGAACATGAAACTATGCAACTTGAGCAACTTGATATTGATCTTACTTAAGAAACTATGCAACTTTATGAAACAATGAAACTTATGCAACATTACTACGATGATATTCTAACTTGATATTGATCTTACTAAGGAACACAACATCATTTCATCTAATATCTCATCAATGAATGGAATATGGAACTTCTCCTTGATGGGGATTTTATGAAGTTCTCTATGCAACTATGCAACTTATGTAACTATACAACTTATGCAACTTGATATTGAGATTATTTATGCAACCATGCAAATTATGCAACTTGATATTGAGCTTATTTATGCAACTATGCAACTTATGTAACTTTTTGCAACTATGTAGCTTATGCAACTATGCAACTTATGCAACAAGAATTTGATGATATTCTAACTTGATATTGATATTACTAAGGAACACAATGCCATTTCATCTAATATCTCATCAATGACTGGAATAGGGAACTTCTCCTTTCTAGTGATTTTTTGAAGTTCTTTACAAGGTATAACATTTAAATGAATTTAACTTTACGCAACTATGCAACTTATGGAACTTGATATTGATCTTACTTATGAAACTTATGCAACTATGAAACTATGCAACTTGAGAAACTTGATATTGAGCTTACTTATGCAACTTATGCAACTATGAACTTATGCTTCCATATATTTTCTATGAAAGTGTATATTAGGCACAATTAAACATTCATATATTGTTTCTACCTTGGCATTGATAGAATCACTTTGAATGGTAGCTATCTTGGGAGGATATGTTACAAGTTTTAGTGGGATACTTAGAGAGAAGGACAAATTATGATTGAAACTTCCTCTAAAGTGATTCAATGGGTATTCAACTAATCCCATTAAAGCTAAGTGCTATGGAATATGATTGGAGTGAAACATAAATATTTCTCTCAACTATTTTCAAGAAAATACAAAGGTTGGAGATTAAATTCTTACCTTGAAAATAAACTCTACCTTGAGGGTGAATATTGTAAGGATGTGAAATCAAATTGAGTTTGTTTCAACTTTATGGTAGGAATGTGGAATTTCCAACGAGTTAAAATATGTAGAAATATCTTCAACATTGGACACAATCATCTTTGAAAACATAGTGGAGTTTCCATGTCAATCATATATTATTTTTCGATGTTGGAGCATGATAAAATGGACTCTCTCCAGCCATGCCCAATTAACTAGTACTGTACAAGATATTTTCTACAACCAACATACTATATTCAAGGATTGCAGAATAGAAAATTAACTTAACATGCAAACAACAAACAAACATGATAACATACATTCTTATCAATCCTTTTGTAATGGGAAAAAATAATCTATGAATACTTTTCCCACACATTTATATTTTATTAGTCCACCTATTTTGAGCATAAATAAGATGGTATACCTAAAGGAATAAGTAATACCACTTGGGGAAATTGATGACAGAGATATTGATGTACAAGATAATTATATACAATAATTGAATCCTAAAGTGTATCCTATATTACAAGAATTGGACCAACTCTATGTTGTGGCCTCTTGGGATGAGTTGGACCAAATCTATGTTGTGGCCTCTTGGATTCTACCTTTTGGGATGAGTTGGACCAACTCTATGTCGTGGCCTCTTGTTGGATCCCTAGTGTTAAATTTCTCTTATAGCAGTTAAGATGTTATGTATTCTTTAACTTTATATAATTAAAACAATAACTATAACATTAAAGATCATTGAGAGAAATAAATCCACAATATTACACAATATTTATCCTGGGAAATCCTCTTGGGGGAGAAAACCCAACAAAAATTCTTTAGTATAGATTATTCAACAAGTACAATGTCTATCTAGGAGAGATCTCACCATAACAAAAGATAAACCATAACAGACTAACAACACCAGAGTAGTGCACCACTAGACCAAGATAGGTCACCTAAATGTCTTCTCCTTTCTATTGTGTCCCCTCCTCAAACTTGTGCACTGTAACTTTATCTTGAGAGATTGCGTTGTATATATATCCAAATGATTTTCCTAGCCTCCTTATAAATACACATTGAACTGCCCCCTTAAATAAGCTAGGGCTGACTTGACAATTTACCCTTATAATTTACAATTGACTTTTTCCCAAGGCTTTAACCAAGCCAACTTTTACAAATACAATATAATAATGTATTTTAGGGTTTTTTAATTACAAATTCAATAAGAATATCTTCTGAAGCTACCCAATCTTCAACATCTAGAACACTCTACATCAAACATAGTGTGTTGACAAGTTGGCAAGGGATCTATACATTTAATGTGGGAGCTCTTCCTAGTAGACCAATTGGGATAGTAAACCTTGGGGAGCTCTTCAAATATATCCCATGTATAATGCACATAGAGATGTAGGATAGCACCTACCATGAACAACGGTATGGAGACCAATTCTTAAGTCATAATAGAAAAAAATGAAAAATTCGCTTGGCATTACCCTTCCCCTAGAAAAATTGGAGGAAAATTGTTTGATGTGAGATGATGTTGGCCCAAGGTTGGATGTTGTTGAAAATTTAATTGGATTCTAAGCATGTCATAAAATACTACTTGGATTTTTATATGATTAAAACTTGAATCAAACCTTCGTTATCCTTCAAAATATGGAGTAGACTATAACTACTTGAAAAGTTGGTTGAAGAAGAAGCCTCCAACAAAGAAATTGGTGGGCTTGGAGGCAAGTATTAAGTATGAATCTAAAAATCAGTAGTAGGCTGCATAAAATTTATATACACCATGCTTGAGTTGATTCTCATATTTATTGTTTTTCATATCTAATTAAACCATGCTTGTTGAATGCAATTCACATTTCACAACTTTCAAGTAAACAATCGTCATCTCTTCCAAAATAATTAGCTCGCTAACTTATGTTCTCATTTTATTGAGTGTAGGTACCACCAAATAGGTACCTGTCATACCTATATTCCTCGACTGAGGATCAAGTTGTACTAGGAGAGGTTGAAAGTGAGACCTATTGTACTAGATCTAGCAATTCTAGATCAACTAGAGCTGAAAAGGTAAGGAGAATATTTTGTAGACGCATGGAATTTTTTATTTCCAATGGAGGGTCAGGTGATTATGATGATGAGAGCATAGGTGACATTGAGTTTCCCCTGAGGTATAAACATCTAGTGAAACAATGGGTACCTAAGGAGATACTTCAATTGGACACATATTTCTTCATTAATGGGAGGATGTATCACATTGCTTCATCATCCATACATGGATTGGGGCTATTTTCCATGGATGGCATAAAGGTCAAATATGGTGTTGTAACTAAATTGATGGAGTATGTTGGACCATGCTACAAATACAATCATTGGTTGATGTTGGTTCAATATATGCGAATAATGAAGAGATACAAAGTTTTTGCAAATTATATAAAACTAGTAGACAACAATCAAAAGAAAGGTGGGGGGGGGGGGGTTATGTATATTTATGCAAGGCCAAAAGATTTCAGAAACACTGTGGGATTTATAAATAGTACACAACCATGGAAAAAAACTAAGCAAACACATTTCATATTTGAGGGGTGTGAAGGAAATCATATATTCATATGTGCAACAAAATCAATAGTTGCAGGTGAAGAGTTGTTGATCGATTAAAATTTGAATCGAATAGATGGAGGTGATGATACTATGGGGGTAAAAATATTGTATAGAATTTAACTAAAACTTTGATCAATCACTCTTATTATTTATTTTTGTGCATTAATTATCTTATATACCATTTAATTAAACCATTTGAATTAATTGTATTTCTTCTTATATTGTGGCAGAGTGATCATGAACGAATGTCTGCACGGTCTAGAGGAAGCTCCGAATAGGTAAACTTTGATGTAATAACACTTTTTTATTATTATATAATAATTATTAATATGATTACAATATATATATTTTTTAATGTTACAAATATTTTCATAAATTTTATTGATTGATTTATTGTTTCAGGGTGACTGTGGAAAGTCACTTGTAGCTACATCCGTCATGGGTGACTGTGTAAAGTCACCTGCAGCTACATCCGTACAGGGTGACCATGGAAAGTCACCCATTATTCCCATAAGGTAAATGTTACTAGTAACTAAATATGATTACAATAACTAAATTTATTTAATGTTAAAAACAATTTCCTTAATTTTATTGTTTGATGTTTGTAGTCCACACTCGATGTGGATGATGAGGTGTTTGAGGAAGAAATATTTTATTCGCGAAACCCAATGGAAAATGTTAGGAAGGACCTAAAAAGGGAAAACATAGAATTACTTGGTTTTATTAGCAGAAGACCCATGCCAGAGGAGATCAACACAAGAATTAATTAGTTGAAAGCTCAAATACATTCTTATGGGGTAAGTGGCATCTTTACATAATTTTATGAGATATGACATATATTCATTTATGATTTTTAGTTTTATATTTTTTATATGTTCTGATAAAGTCAAGTATTCATTTTGTAGGAGTTTTTAAAACCCGAGAGTGGACAACCTACAAATACCATTATTGGTAGCAGTTATGCTCCAGTGCAGTGACAACGTCGACATAGCATACCCGTGAGGCATTTTTACTCTCCCGAGGTTGGCCTCGAATCAAATAATGATCATATTTATTTTGAGTAACATGACATGCCTGAGCAAGGCCATACATACACTGGGAATCCACATGATGTTGGAGATGAACCTACTGTCGATTGCAAGGAATCTTATCCTAGAGCAACACAGGTGAAAAGCATGGGTTCACTAGATTTCACATTTCTAGTGGATGACGGTTGTGTTCCAATAAATATACAAAAGGTTGGAGGTATTTATTAATTAATTGATTGATTTTTATCATGTAATTGAAAATAACATATGTCAAAATTATTTTAAATTAATGATCATAACGTTTTTGCAGGAAATAATGTATTATGTAGGAACTTGAATGACAAGGCATTGGAGCTTTTTGGCCCCACCATTCGCACAAGGTGGAATGGACAAGATAGAAATTTGAAATATGAATTGATAATCCATATGGTAAACTTGTTTGGAAATACATTCAACAAAAAAGTGGTCACCCATTTAGCCGGCGAGAATTTGAAATATACCAGGGCCTAGTATAGGAAAAGATTGGAAGAAAACCTCAAGTATGAACGCCCTCCCATGGTTTGTGAGAAAGAGTGGAAGGAATTGATAGAGGATGAAAATGAGAGTTTTATAAAAAGACAAGGAAAATAAACACGACTTGGTAAAGCAAGGTACGAAACATATCATATTTTTAGTGAAATATGCTCAATTATTATTATTATATTTTTTTTAATAGCAATTGCGACATCTAACATATTTCAAAATTTTCATAGGCTTCCCGATACCTCCAAAGAAACAAATTCTAGAATGGAAAATCATGGGAAACATAAACTG
The DNA here is from genome assembly GCA_009831015.1 of Picea engelmannii. Taxonomy (NCBI): domain Eukaryota; kingdom Viridiplantae; phylum Streptophyta; class Pinopsida; order Pinales; family Pinaceae; genus Picea; species Picea engelmannii. The sequence continues at coordinate 78,708 of ML790414.1, forward strand.
GTGCAGGGTGGCTACATAAAACTAAGGGCGCGAATAATAAGAATTAAATGATTAATTGTGGCCAATATTTATTTAATAGTAGAAAACAAATAATTGCTTTATTATAAGCAATTTTAATGATGTTATGCATTGTAGGGAAATACGTTCAAATCTACTGCCACCAAAGAAGACCTAAATATTGGTTTCAAGTTTGGTTTTCAAAGTGTGGTTGAATATCAAAAAATCTTGAGGCATACACCAATCTCCCCAATTATGCAAATGCAAGTAAATAAAATCAATAAGGCCATCATTGTAGTATACTTGTAAACTCTATTCGTGATTTATTATATCACCAATAACTAAATGTTTATGTTTGTTTTAAGAAGGAGAGCAACCGAAGCAGTGAGGGTAGCGATACTCAAAAAATACCAGTTGATAGTGGGGAGCGTTTGTTGTGTGATATTGGGGAGAAGACTAGCCATTCAAGTATGTATGCTTTAGAAATAGAAGTATATATTATGATTATAGATGTTTATTTTCTGACATGTACTTATAAAGTTTCTTCTTTCAATGGAAGGGCATGTAGCTCATGAGGGTGAATTGCAAGAGGAACAAATGACAGAAGCAATGAAAAAACTAGTTGTCACGGCTAGACAAGCATGTAAAGAGAAATATTGTAATGTTATTCAGAATAATGAAATAATTCTTTCAATAATATTTTAGCATATCAATATGACTGTTTTCGTTGTGCAGCTGACACCCATTTACATCTACCTCCATGCCCTTCTCATCGATGTACCATAAGTATGATATGTGAGGGCATGGAAACATGATCAACACAACTAGGACAGGGTGAAAGAAATACATTTCCAGATGAGGATGATGATATCCCACTCATGGGTTTTATTAGAAAAAAACTAAAAACCAAAAATAACTGATTGTATAAATTTATGACTTGTATTCTGATGACTATCATTATTAATATGCATGAATGTTTATATGACTTGCCTCCCTATGCATGAATGTTTATATGTTTATATTTCTTGATGACTTTCCTACTTATGCATGAATATTTATATGTTTTCTATGTAAAAGAAATCATTTATTGGGTATGGGGAATTGAGAGTGATGTGAGAGGGGGGGGGAGGGGCCATATGATCTTCCACCTTCACGTGGTTGGCCCTATTCAGTAGAGAATAATCTATTCTCGAAAAAAAGAGAAGCTCATTAAGGTATTCCACTTTAGTATTTCTAGAGTCTTTTACATGTTTAAATGCCTTTTTATTTTCTTATATATTATTTACTCATATAAAAAATTTGTCTTTGATGATTTATGCAGGTTTTGGCGATGGAAATGAAACTCGTGGACAACTCTTATAAATCTATATGGGAATATGGACCTCGTGAAATGACATTGATAAGGTAAGGTTTTTGATGTGTTTTTTATAGTCTAGTTAGGCCATTGGTTTTATTATATTAGTAATTGATAATTTGGTGCCTATTTTACAGTTGCATGTTTTTTATAGTCTTTACAGTTTCATTTTTTTATAGTCTTTTGTTTAATTATAGCTTGATTTCTTATGCGGATTAATTCTTTAAATTCTCCATGCATCCACTTTGTAAGAAGGGGGTGTATGGGTGAGGATGAGAAGTTCCTCCATAAGGAGTATACGATACTGCATACAAGGAACTAGATCCTTGTTGTTTTCCACAATAAGGTCTTGGATAACGATAAGGAATAATGGGTTCCTTGTAGGATGTGTTGGTCCCTCAATAATGATTGTTGTGGTTCAATGACATGTTGTCAAACTAATTTGTGGTGTTAACAACAAACCCAATAATTCCATTGACAAAGTCGGATGCCCCCGATGTAGGTGGTTCATGAGTGTTGGTGTATGTTGTGCATGCACTTTGCTTACATCAATACACTTGCATGTGTTTCTTTACTTAAGCACCCATGCTAGTTGCTTTTAGCTTTTGCACTTTCATGCACACATTCAATTAGACATACTTAGATATCTTTTTGTTGTTTTTTCTTCAATGATTTGAGGAGAGATTTGTGGCATTCCATTGCATGGGTTTATTTCCTGAATCTTCGTCTAGTAGGTCAATATATTTGTATTTCTTGACTGATCATTGATCAATGAGCAAGCTAGTGGGTTAATGAGCATAGCATGCCATTACAATAACTTGGTTTCACATCTTGATTGAATTTCTCTTCTTTCAAACTCTTGATATTGGGTGGTTCCATAGCCAAGCTACAAATCTTAGTTTAATGACCACCTCTTACATGGTATTAGAGAATACTATAATTTGAAGGAGAGTTTTCATTACAGGAGAAAATTTAGAATATGGGGGGTTAATTTGTTTCTCTTCTTTTCCACACACTCATCCCAGGGATCTCTTAAAAATCCATCCTTCTCCATTGAGTGATCCAACATTATATTCCTATGCTCAACACCTCACATTGCTTGAATCTAAGTAGGAAAATTTAGGGGACTTTTGAAAATATTGGGGATCTACATGAATCTACAATAGATATGTACCCAAAGAAGTATTAATATGCAAATATAACAAATCCATAGTCAAGGAACAACTATGTAGCTTTAAGGCACTAGAAAGTGTGTTGTACACTACAAATACAATTTTCGTGGCTTTAAAAAGTTGCATTTTATAGTGATATCGTGGCTTGAAGGTTCCATCTATAAAACTATAGGAGCCTCTATTTTTCACCATATTTTTGGTGTTAAATCTACTCATCTTATATTGTATACATTTCTATTCAGAGCACTTTCCTAGTGCTGAAGATGACCCTCAATTGCTACAAGAGCAACACTAATTCGTAGCCCAAATTATTGAGACGCCCAATCATTCATGAAGCAATTTGCTTCTAATAATTCTATGGATATATCTCAAACATATTGTAGTGATTCATTCATCCATATCTCTATCAAAATCTAAATGGGTGAATTAGTGTAACCTTCACTCTGTGTTGGAAAATTCTGCATGCAAATTTCATGGGTGATTGTAAGTACTTAATGTTCACAACTGCATATTTTGTGGGGTATTTAAATCATCTCATTTTTCTCAATATGATTCTAAGTACTTAATGTTCACATCTACAACTTTTGTGGGGTATTTAAAGCACCTTAATTTCCTCAATTTGCATGCATTATTTGCAACATTTTTTTTTTAATTGTTGAAGCTACCTTGACATTGAGCTACATAAATCCTATTTCATGGAAGATTTGTGGTACTATAGAAAGACTAAAAATAAGCTACAATAACCTATTATGTAGAAACTCAAAATATTACAACATATCCGTAGACACTGTAGATTCCTCTATTTTGCAACCACCATCAGAATTGCCAAATTCATAGAAGACTTTAGATTGGGATTTTGTTCTTCTGGGGGGGATTCTTTGTAATGGAAGACAAATATGAAATCATCTCCACTCTTCATAGTTTGAATCTAACCCTTCTCAAATAACTTGACAAAATTCAAAATGATTTTTTTGTAATGGAAGAATATCAAACTCAAATTGCAGATTGGATCATCTACTTTGATGATATCGAGGAAAAATATTCTTTGCAAGGAGCATATTTTGGACGATTTAAGAGGGAAATAAGATATCATTACTTGTTTTTATAAAAATATGCACTAGTATTTCATTTGCATCCCCACCACTATTGCTTAGATTAGTTCGAGTATCTCATAGGATTCTATTTCATCCAACGATTTTGCGTCCTCCATTGCTGATGATATTTATGACTATGAGAGTTTTAATGAGTATATTTCATCCATTGATAAGAAATATAATTCCTTCATTTCTTATGAGGACTTTTATTCCTCTATTTATAATCATGAGGATTCTTCTTCCTCCTTGTTTAATGGTGTGAATGAAAATGTTACAGATCTTGCAAACTTGACTTCTGTTGCCACAGATTCTTCCTCTAACACTTCATATGATTATTCAGAGGATGAAAAAGATAAAGACACTACATATGTTGTTATATATCCAAAAACAACACCACTTTGGTCACATTAGACACCACATACATTGATTGTACCACTATATTTTGAGTTGTATACTCAATGAGTTGGGTCCAAATTGCTTCTGCAGATGATATACACTAGTGGTTGAATTGGTAATAATGGATAGGGAATTGCACATCCCATCTAGCCTATGATGAGACTAACCAAATATAGACTTAGTTTTGTTGGGATTTCATTGGCATTAACAAGCTATATCAATCCTTCTACCTATCATATTAATTTTTTTCCAACACTAGAGTCCATAACATCAGATGACTCCTCTACTATTAAGTTGCAAGAGCCACCTCCTACACCTCTTATTAAATCATATTTAGAGATATCATTTCCAAATACGGTGATAGATTTAGAGTGATCTTTGCTAGAAAAAGACTCTTTGGCACTAGCTTTAAAATCTTCACCATCCACATATTGATTTCCTTGATGTTATGATCGGAGGAAAAATCATCCTCCTTTTTGGTATCCACAATCATTTTCTAGTTCCTCTTCATTCAACTCATTGACAAAGAGGCATATATGACAACATCTTAGAAATTTACCAACTACGAGGATTGTTTGTGGTTAGCTTGATTATTGGTCCTAGTAACATTTGAGAAATTGTTTGAGAACTTCCTATTGATGTGTTTATTCAATGATACACATGAATCATTCTCATCGCTCACCTTGACTAGTTCGGCCTCAACAACAGTCTCATTAACCATTTTTTTGAAGATGATTTTGGTGTTTGCTTCTTTGTTTAGGAATCAATCTAATGAGGACGACCATTTGGTGTAGGCTAGTGCCTTAGTTGCTTGAAATAAATTCTTGTTTTCAGCATAGAGTATATCCTTCAACTTCAACACACTCATTGGAGCATTTTATTGATCTGTCATCATCGGTTCATTCTCCATTAACTTATCATCAGTTTTGGATATTGGATACTATGAATAGGCCACATTTTGGACTTTGATATTTCAATTCTATGGATAACAATGATAATGTTGCATATTCTTGATGATGGCCACATAATTATGATAACCCTTGATGAGGATTAATATTATTTTCCCTATTATTACACGGTTCACCCTCATATTATGCATACATATGTGGATTCCCTATTAAAGAGATATTTAATGATATGTATGCACCTATGTTGGACACATTGCCATTGATTGGTTTCATATTATTATTGAAGATGTATATGAAAAAATAGTAAGCTTGATTGCTTAGTTGTAGATTTATTTTTAAATTCTGATTGTACTTTGAATTTAGCTTAACAATCCATAATCAAATCACAATAATAACAACCATATATAATTACCAACATGCATATTAACACCATATGTACCCTAGGGAAGCCCTATATAGGGAGAAAAACCCCAGAAAAAAAAAATCCTTTATTGCAAAGATAATGTATGACCACTAGAAAATATCCACCATGAAATTCTACTGTTAAAGAGCTTGCCAATATGACTTTGAATTTCACTGACAGACCTGAAAAAGCATAGATGCCTTGCTACCGTATTATTTTTTTAGATACCTGTACTATGGACAGAATTCACATGCTTCCCTAGGAACCATTTGCTTCCTTTTCTGCTGATATATATCAACACTGATAGGAGGGTACCTATGTTATCTTTTTGGACTGATATGTTGCCTCTTTATTGACTGATATGATTCCTCTTTAATGACTGATATGGTGCCTCTTTATTGACTGATATGCTTCCTCTCTATTGATTGATATGTTGCCTCTCTATTAACTAATATACCAACACTGTCATGGAGAAACTTATTGCTTCCTTTGTTGGACACCTACGCTGCCTCTCCTCTATCAACCTTACATTGCATAGAAATTGTCTTGGAATGAGGGTTGGACTCTATATATGTAGTCACATTGAAGGAGGAAGAGAGAGATTGAAATAGTAACTTGATTGCATGTGTAATCCAACTCCAGTTAACACTTCAACTCAAATTTAGAACTCGATATGTGACTCAAATTAGAACTGAACTTAACTCAGTTCAAATTTAGAACTGGACCTGAGACTCAAATTAGAACTTTGAATTGAGAATCAAGTTAGCATTACAATTTTCCCTTGTGACTTGGAAATGCATGGCATGCCAACTCACCATGCAACTTGACCTATGACTGGAAATGCATGCATGCCATATCATCATGCACTTGACATGCATGTTACTTGTTATGCATCCATACAATGCATGCCACTTGTCATGCACGCATGCCATGCATGCAACTTAACCTTTTACAACTTTACTTTTACAACTTGACCTCCTAAGCCATGTACTCCACTAGATCCTTTTCCTCTACATGAATGTTGTCATGATACATACATCCCAAAGTCAACTAAATGCTTCCATGCAAGCATACATTCCACCTCATGATATAGGGCTCAATTAAATCCTCTTTAATTCCAAATTATCCTCATCCAATGTAAGGTTTTCTCTAATCATACAACCTCCTCCATATGGCTAGCATGTATAATGTCACCAATTTATTTGAATCTATTCAATGCCATGAGTAATTTCATGCCGATATGCAATATTTAAAAAAAAACCTATAGTCCTCGTCTCTATAGAGACGAAACATCGTGTAAAATATAACATTCTTGTGGCAACAAAACATTTTCATTTGTTCTTTGCCATGAACATTTGTTTATGTAGCGATGAACAATGGTGACAAATATAACATTCTTGTGGCAACAAAAACTTTTTGTGTTTTGCCACGAACATTCGTCTGTATAGAGACAAACAATCGTGGCAAATATAACATTCTCATGGCAACAAAAAAAATTCCTTTGTGTTTTTCCATGAACATTCATCTATATAGCGACGACCCATCGTGGAAAATATAACATTCTCATGGAAACAAAAACTTTTCATTTATGTTTTTCCAAGAACATACGCCTATATAGCAACGTACAATCGTGGAAAGTATAACATTCTCGTGGTAACAAAAACTTTCCATTTGTGTTTTTCCACAAAAATACATCTATATAGAGACGAAAAATCGTGGCAAGTATAGCATTCTTGTGGCAACAAAAACTTTTCATTTGAGTTTTTCCACGAAAATCCATCTATATAGGGATGAAAAATCACGACAACTATAAAATTCTCGTGGAAACAAAAACTTTTTGTTTTTGTGTTTCCACGAACATCCATCTATATAGTGATGAAAAATTGTGGGAACTATAGCATTCTTGTGCCAACAAAAACTTTCCATTTGTGTTTTTCCACGAACATCGTCTATATAGAGATGAAAAATCATGGCAAGTATATAATTCTTGTGGCAACAAAAACTTTCCATTTATGTTTTCCATGAACATTCATCTATAGAGAGGTGAAAAATCATGGAAAATATAACATTTGTGTGGCAACAAAACATATGTTTGTCGCTATATAGACGAAGGTTTGTCACTATATAGACGAATGTTTGTAAAAAAAAAATGTTGCAACAAATACTTACCAAACAAATGACATGTGGCAGCCACATACCGTCGATATTGCCATGATGAGTCTTGGGTCGTCGATATAGCGACGAAAGAAGATCCACGAAAAATAAGACTCGGTTTTGTGGCAAGTTCAATGAAAATGTGTTGCAATAGCAACAAAAAAGTGTGGATTTTTTTTTCATATTTAGTAGTTTGAAGAGGGAGGGGGAGAAATATAGAGAGGGAGAGGGAGGGATGGAAGGAAGGGGAGAGGGTGGGAGATATAGGGAGGGAGGGGAAGAGAGATAGAGAGGGAGAGGGAGGGAAGGAGGGGGAGAGGGTGGGAGATATAGGGAGAGAGGAGGGAGATAAATAGATGGAGGGAGGGAAAGAGAGGGAGAGAGCCAAAGAGGGGGGAGATAGAGAGAGAGTGCGTGTGAGAGTGTGAGGCATGGAAATGCAAGGTATAGGTCTAGGTCATGGTCTAAGTCTAGGTCTAGGTTTATTTCTAGGTCATGGTCATCTAAGTCTAAGTCTAGGTCTAGGTCTAGGTCTTGACATGCCTTGCCATGTCTAGTTCAAGGCCATGTCTTTCCTTACCATGTCTTGCCTTGCAATGTACCAAAATTTCTATTGTGTGAGAGTGTGAGAGGGATAGAGAGGAAGATAAAGAGGGGAGGTAGAGAGTGAGTGTGTGAGAGTGTGGGAGGGAGAGAGAGTAAAACATAGAGGGGGGATAAAAAGAGTGTGTAAGAGATTGTGGGAGGGAGAG
>ML790414.1:132421-200585 GCA_009831015.1 Picea engelmannii
TTTGGTGCGTCCACGCTCGCAAATCCAACAACGAACCCTGTGCTCACGACCTCCCGACAACCAAAGATGCGCTCACGACCTCTGCTCCCAATAAACGACACCAAATTTTGTGAAATGTATCAAAATCGTTGTGTGGATAATATATAAACACTATTTTGGCCAAAAGATTGTTCGGCCGAACAACTTTTCGGCCCAAACTTTGTTCGACCGAAAAATAGTTCGGCCGAACAATCTTTCGAACGAAAGACAATTGCCGGAAAGAAAATATCCGACCGACTAAATTTGTACATGCAAATCGAGGGAGTGGTTATTGCACCATTCGATTTGACGTTTATTTTTTCGGCTGAAAAATAGTTAGGCCGAAAACAATATCTTTCGGTCGAAAAAAATTATTAGTTCGGCCGAAAAAATGTTTTTCAGAATTTTGGAAACCTGATTTTCACGAAACTGTAACCCACCTTCGTGATTTCACCCATTGCATAACCTTCAAATTATTTTAGGTTGCACTGCAAAGTGATTCAAAATCTTTCATACAAGGAATTGCATTGTTTTCATTTTCAAAAAACATAAAAGAAAAGAGTTTTTTCCACTTGAAGCGTTGTTAGGACTTTCAATTTTCAGTGAAGAAACCACATTATGCATAATGTTCTTAAGAGTGTTTATATTTCTTTTGGTCTATTAAAAAATCACCCAAGTTTCATTTTTGCAAGAGTCTTAAACAACATTAGCTGCACTTCCATACCCTTTGAGTAAAAATAGCCACTAAAACGAACTCTAAACGTAAAATGTACAAGACTTTACTTCTAGGGTTCACACATAAGTTTAGGGTTAGGGCCTTGGTTTAGGTTGGAGAGTTAATTTCTCGAGGATAGAAAAACAAACATAGTAGTCTAAGCTAGGGTGAGTCTCAAATTCAACTATCGTACAGGTGTGGTTGGGAAACTCCTCTCACATAGGAGATAAAAACGAGGTCGCGTAAGGGACATCCAAGGGTATTCCCATACAAATATTAATCAAGTTTAGTAGAGAGATCGTGTATTGGGTTTTCGTCGATGCCCTTACCTCTATGAGAGGCGATGCTTTTGAGGCTTCAGGATATGTTACCCTTCCAACACGTTCAATCTGGACTTTCAACTATTCCCCCAAACGTCGAATGCGATTTGGTAACCATAGTTTCTCTTCCTAGGGATCTTAGAGGTGACTACATGGGTTTGTCATGGTACCTGGGGAAGATTTTTTATAACACTTTTCAGTACTACTGGAGGGTGCCCTGCGAAGTGTGGGTACTTGCACCAGATAAGGATGGTTAGTGGAGGTTAGGATAACTTCTTCTGACTCCTTCATTCTTGGTTCACGGGACTTATTCAACTTGTTCCTTCGTCTGGAAAGTACCTTTCCACTTTTTCATTCCCTTGGACTCAGGATCTCATCCACCTAGGATAAAGGTTTGGAGAAGTTGTTTTCTTGTGATGTTTCTCTTAGGAATTTTTAGTGGAGTGTTTCTTTGTATAGTTGGCCTTAGATTGTTTTTGTAACATCCCCAACCACCCAGGTTGGGCCATGCTACACCAGAGAGAACTTGTGTTCTCTTTGCGGAACATATTGTAACATATCCAACCTCCAACTCAACTATGCCACATAGAAGTTTTCGAAGTGCATGCAATTAAATTATATACACATAGAACTCTTGCCGAAATATATATATATATATATATATAACGTAAACAGACAAATACATCAGTAAATGCATAGATTCACACCAAAATAACAATAAATGTATACATGCAGCATATACATAATATACCCATAACTATATAGACAGTTATAAACACTCATCAGATAAACCCATAAAAGTAAACACGTAAATAATAATGCAACATGTAAATTTATCACACAATTGACACTTATCTTGGTAAGAATGTCACCAACTGCATGCATACCTTCCACGAACCTCCCAACCTTAGACCACACTGCTCATCCCTCTTAGTAGTGGGTCACCCTCGAGCTGGGACTAAACTCCACCCGGGTAAAGGGAGTCCTAACCAGGATAATGGCTCATGGACAATAGGAAAGACTCCATCACAGGTGCCAAATCAAACTAACAACCTACAATCCCTCATTCCTCACATGCCTGTCCCACCCCAGGAAGTGTTCCCATTCTCTTCTCAACATTCCTTCGGCTGCCCCACTTCCCTTCCAGGTATTCAACAATAGGCCGAACATGAAGTCTCAGAGTCCTATAGCTGCAGTTTAGCACCTTGAGGAAATAAATTCCCCTACAGTTCTCTCACCCAGAGAGAAATTTCTCATGGGCCTAACAACCCGCCTCTTCAATATTCCACGGGCTTGACAACCCACTTCTTTAATCCATCTCCAAAGCTAACCAACTACACGAACAAAAAATGGCTATGGATATAGGTTCATGTACAGTGACAGGAAAGTATGGAGGGTAGTTGACTTCGTGAGTGAAATATCATTGTATGGTTGAATGGGTCATTGAATGATGGAAGAATGATGGAGAGAATGATGGAAAGAATTATGGGAAATGAACTAAGTCCCCACAATATGTATGCATGTACCCAACTTAACACTTGTCATGTTGAGAGTTACTTTGGCCCACTTGTCCCCAACTTTGAAACTTAGGATAAAATAATTATCCATACTTTATACTTCTAGAAATATTAATATAATATTCCTTTTTGGCTTAAGCTCCCTAGATTATCCCCTTTCCTTAATTTTTAGCCCTCACTTTCCCTAACTAGTGGCGTTTAGTCCCCCATACTCTTTTATCGTGGTCGGTCTATGCACAACAATGGATTTTATATTAATTATGAGATATATACAAAAGTAGGCACACTAGCCTTTAACATATAGGCTCTCCAACCTAATCAAAACATAAGCATCCTAGCTTATAATAACTGGCTCACTAGCCTATAAAACACAACATATACACAAAGTCTCCCTAGCCTCGAAATCACATGCACTTAAGTTCTTGTGCGCGGTATCCAAGAATGTTCAGACTTCATCATTTTACTGTGCAGTACATGTGCACACTATGCCATGAAAGGTGCATACAAAAATGATATCAAACAACTCACCAACTTAAGTACATTTTCATTTATATTACAATTGGGTTCGACCTAGGGATATTACAATCCCATCCCCTTATTTATGCACTGGCCTCAGTGCATCATGTACACATATGATGCAGGAGCATCGCTCCATGTCAGAAGTGTCCCAGCCAGCCAACACATCCAACATGCATTTAATGGAGAAAGGGAGAGGCACAACCCTCTCAATTTTGAAATTCAAAATTTCAATAAATGTTGTAAGGCTTTTAATGCTAGACCACACCTTTGTATAGGTAGTGGTTGAGGTTTCCTTTAATGGTTGCCTACAACAAGCCCATGACGTAGTCAGGATTGGACATCCATTTATGTAATGTAGTCGTAGGAGCCGCTTTGTGATGGGATATCTCAGAGACGGTGAGGTTGAGGATAAGCTAGAGAGAGACCTCTCTGTAATTAGAGGGTGATAGGATAGAGAATGAGAGAAAGAGTAGGAGAGACCAGAGAAGAGAGGTATCGAGAGAGAGATAAGACTTTTTACATTTCAACCTTTGTAAATGCTTTGTATAGGCATTTCTGAATTAATAGAAGAGCAATTTTTCCTACCATAAATTGTATGTATGTGTTTGCATGTTTTTATGCATTTCGTGTTTTGGATGCATAACTAGTGAAGTAATTCAGAAGTTTCAATTTCTTCCCGTCTTAGATTTTCCGAGTGCAAGGAGTGGACATAGTCCACAAGGTGCGCATTGACAGAGGTGAGACAACCTCAGGAAATCTCAAGAGGGATAGCGTTGAACCTTCATCAACAAAGGTGGAAGGAGTGCATAGGAAGGAACTCTGTTTCGAGTTTAGGGAAGATAGAACTACTGAAGGTTCTGTAGAGCTCTACTAAGAGGGCACTGAGTGACTGCATAGAGTGCACCAGAGAACTCTATTTCAAGTTCTGAGGAAATGGAAGTGTCGAAGATAAGACACTCACAGAGTTGTTGAATACTCTGTAGGTTCTGCAAGGTGTGCATCGAGTAGAAGAATGGCAGGTGTGCGTAGGGAGTTTTATTTCCAAGAAAACTTCTCAGATCTGAGTTTAGTGAAATACTTAGTAGCACTAGGAGTGTGCAAGAGTGGACTTGTCCTAAGCCCATAAGCTCAGAAGAGAAAGCGCGAGAAGAATGCACATAGAGAAAACCTTTCGAGGTTTCTGAGTTGACAAAGCTCAGGATTGGGAGTGTTTCTATAACACAGACGAGACCCAAAGGAACCGGGCTCACAAGAGGAAGAGTCGAAGGTCAAGACCTTCGAGACTTAGAAAATATTCTAAGTCAAAAATCCAAGAAATCTTAGGAGGAAGAGCACAACTGTCATTGGATAAACACTGGGAAGAAAGATCCAGACTTTTGAATCTACATCCAGGCAGCAGGAGGAGGAGTGCACATAGGAGATGTTCAAATCTGAGCCGTTAGATCTGGAGGCATGGATCAACATCCATTGATCTCGAAGTAAGGTGCGCATGGTTTAAGTTTTTTGGCATTTCGTGTATCGGGAAACATAAGAGGGAGAGTCTTTCGACTTCCAGAGATGTGAAACTGCAAAAATGCGCCAGCCGTTGGATCGAGAGCACAGTGGCATGAGAGCCATTGGATCAAGGATACGTGCATGGGGTTTAGTCCCTGGGAGACGCACAGAAGATTAGATCTGGGCCATCAGATCTAAAGCAGAGGACCGATAGTCGTCGGATCCAGAACAAGGTGCATGGGGTTTAATCCCCGAAAAGCCGCAAAGAAGGCTAGAATGGACGACAAAAACTTCGAGGGAGAAGTGTCGATTTTTCATGAGCTATCACATCCAAAAAAGATTCCCAAGGTTTAACCCTAAGAGTAGAGGAGAGAGAGGACCTATGAAAGTCCCGAAAGCATTTGGGACTGTCCATTTCATAGGACACATGTCAAGAGATCCAAATTTCGGGGATTCGGACACCAGGAGACYGAGAGTGAAGAGTCTCCAAAAAAATTGCTAATGGAGAATTCGTGAAAGGACCAGGACCGTCCATCAAGGAGGACATGTGGCATCTAGSCGAAATTTCATAGAAGTCATTGAAAATACCAAGACCATTTATAAAAGAGGACACATGGAAAGYGCTCAAGGTTTCGGGGAATGGCCTAAAATATTTTGAGYTGTCGATCCAGTGGGATCATAGCCATTAGTTCCAGAAAGGGCCTGAGCCGTTGATCTCTCAGAGAGAGAGATTTCAGCATTTCGTGGACCAAGGATTTGAAAGAAAAAGGAGCGGGACGGTTGCATCGCGATTCCCTGAATCGYGAAACCTCGAAAGCATTCAGAGGAATAGGACCCATTCACAAGACCRGGTCGCATGGAGAAGGTTTAAGGGAGGAGCCAAGGAGCCATTAAGTCCTTTTCGGGTTTCGACATTTTGAAAGACAGAGAACAGGGGAACGCTTGCGTCGCGATTCCTTGAATCGTGAAAKCCGGTAGCACTTCAGTGTTAACCGCGTGGACACAGAGTGGCGATCATATGGATGSAGGCTAAGGGAGGAGCCAAAGCCCGTTAATCCCTTTTCAAAATTTCGGGACCCGGGAGTTTGAAGGACCTAGAATCGTTTGCAACTAGAATCGCGAAATCGTGAATTACGAAATTCTGAAAAGTGGATCATGGTCACGGGTAGTGGTCGCATGGTTGAGCATTAAGGGAGGAGCCAGTTGTGGAGTTAATCCCTTTTCGGAATTTGTACAATAGAGAGTTCAAGAGTGAAAAAGTCTTGAGACAGGGAGTCCCGACTCGCGAAATCGCGAAACGCGATGAGCGCCTTTTGGACAAGGCATGTAGTCACAACTGGTGATCACGTGGGGGTGAAGCTTGCGCTTAGTGCTCAGACGCACAGACGGGTTTCAATAAGGGACCTGTGGATTCAATCAAAGGGTTCCAACAGAGAACCAGAGGGCCATTTCAGCTCAGAAGAAGATCGATCCAGAGACCGGGAGGTCAGTCGACCCTGCGGAGGTAGGGGGTCTGCATCATGTGGTATCAGAGCCACTTTCTATCTGTAGACTACAGGCGGAGGGAGGCAGAGTAGATAAAGAAAATACTCTGATACATACCATCAAGTGGTATCAGAGCCAATAGATTTTATGTTTTCATATCACAGACAAGAGGAGGACTCTGAAGGGATACAGTCTGATACCATCAAGTGGTATCAGAGCAGAGATTCATCTGTATACAATAGGTGAAAGAAGCAGGGTCTTAATGCTCTGTGGTGATTGTTTGCAGGTATGCAATAGTCAATAGATAGCCAAGCAATCTGTAGGAGGACATGGAGATGCTCTTAGGCATAGAGTGATCCATAAGTTTTCTAGGAGGGTAGACAAAAGCTAGAGATGGCTACTGAAGGTCATGAGCGTGGTGGAAGAGGAGACCACCAACAAATGAGTAAAGTAGAGATTGACAAAGAACTCTCTGAGATAAGAGTGAGAATGGAGCAGCTTGCATTAATAATGCAGCAGAATGCAGAGGTACGTTGGGTGTATGCATGGCCCATAAAGAAGAGGGTGAAGTGGCCAGTCAAGGAATTGTTGGCCAGAAGACAACAAAGGATGTTGAAAATGTGGTTGAGGTATGCTAAAAGCCTCAGTGACATAGAGATGGTTTGCATATGTGGGCCAGAAGTTGGAGAAACCCCCAGTGATGAGGAAGAGGGATCAATTTCAGATCTCATAAACTACCAGGAGGGAAGGGATGAATTTTTGAATTGCTAGGTGGGCAATGAAATGAGATCATTGGAAGATCTCATGTACTGTTAGGAGGAAAACCATGGAAATTCATATTGCCGGGAGGGAAATGGTATGACATTAACAGAGGATCTCATAAACTGCCAGGTGGGTAGAGGTGAACTTTCAAGTTTCCAGGTGGGCAATGGAAAGAGATTAGTGGAAGGTCTCACGTACTGCCAGGGGAGCAGTGGTGAAAGTTCAAATTTCTAAGTGGGAAATGAGATAGGATCACTGTATCTCATAGACTGTCAGGTGGGTAGAAGAAAATTCCCAAATTTCCAGGTGGGCAGGGGAAAGGAGATGAGACTGTCTGAGGATCTCATGAACTCAGGGGAGAGTTCAGATCAACAAGGAGTGCTAACATGACAGAATCATAAGAGAATTATGATCATTGGGGGAATTGAAGTATTCCTACCAAGCAGCCCAGTTGAGGCCAGAGAATGCATTGTAGATGAAGCAACAGAAGAAAGACAACCAGCAGAGACTGTCATGGAGGAAGAAGTGGAGAATACACTAATGTTTTCCCACGGAGAAAAGGAGGAGAATTCAAAAGAATGGCTCAAAAGTTTCAGCCAGGAAGTTGAAACAGAGATGACTGCAGCACTAGAGCTTACAGCAGAAGAAGAAGTAGATAGCATGGACTTTTCTGATCTGTATCAAGAATTGGAAGCCCCGGAAAACAGGGTGATGGTGCAAAGATTGCACATCCAACAGGATAAGTTGGAAGCAGGTAGTGGAGCATTCCAGACTGGGGAGAAGATGGAAGTAGCTGGAAGTATGCCATCAAGAGAAATGGCAGTAGAAGAACTGCCACAGGAAGAAGCTAGGAATCAATTCATTGAGGAGACTGCAGAGCTGGAGTCTACAACAAAGTGGCCACTTAATGCCACAAATATATTTAAATATAGTAGGGGAGATCGAGCAGATCTGCCCATTGAGAAGACATAAGTGCAGCAGAGAAGACTGCATACAAAGATCCATCCATGGGAGCAACTAGACAAGGTGATTGAGGAGATTAGGAAGTTGATGTTGAGGTCAGCAAAAGAAGTAGTCATCAAAGGAAAGTTGAGAAGAAGGAAGCTTGTGAGAGAAAAAGGGAAGAAGAAGTAGAAGCAACAACAACAACACAGCTAGAGAGGAGCTGGAGGACAGATCCAAGGGAATGTTTGGGATCTAGGTGGATTTCAACATTGGAGAAGAGGAGCTCATGATCAGGAGATCATGATTTTTCCAGCTGAGGAGTATGATGCAGGAGCATCACTCCATGTCAATAGTGTGCCAGCGAGCCAACACATCCAACACACATTTAATAGAGAAAGGGAGAGGCACAACTCTCTCAATTTTGAAATTCGAAATTTCAATAAATGTTGTAAGGATTTTAATGCCAGACCATGCCTTTGTACATGTAGTGGTTGAGGTTTCCTTTAATGGTTGCCTGCAACAAGCCGAGGACGTAGTCAGGATTGGACATCAATTTATGTAATGTAGCCATAGGATCCACTCTGTGATGGGATAAATCAGAGACAGTGAGGTTGAGGATAAGCTAGAGAGAGCCCTCTTTGTAATTATAGGGTGATAGGATAGAGAATGAGAGAGAGAGGAGGAGATACCAGAGAAGAGAGGTCTCGAAAGAGAGCTGAGACTTGTTACAGTCCATCCTTTGTAAACACCTTGTATAGTCATTTCTGAATTAATAGAAGAGGAGTTTTTCCTGCCATAAATTGTCTGTATGTGTTTGCATGTTTTTATGCATTTCGTGTTTTGAATGCATAACTAGTGAAGCAATTCAGAAGTTTCAATTTATTCCCATCTTGGAGTTTCTGAGTGCAAGGAGTGCACATAGTCCACAAGGTGTGCATTGACAGAGGTGAGACAACCTCAAGAAAGCTTAAGAGGGATAGCGTTGAACCTTCATCAATAGAGGTGCAAGGAGTGCACAGGAAGGAACTCTGTTTCGAGTTTAGGGAAGATATAAATACTGAAGGTTCTGTAGATATTTGCCAAGAGGGCATTGAGTGAGTGTATAGAGTGCACCGAAGAACTCTATTTCGAGTATTGAGGAAAGGGAAGTGTCGAAGAGAAGACACTCATAGAGTTGTTGAATACTCTGTAGGCTCTGGAAGGTGTGCATCGAGCAGAAGAATGCCAGGTGGGCGTAGGGAGTTTTCTTTCCAAGAAAACTTCTCAGATCTGAGTTTAGTGAAATACTTAGTAGCACCAGGAGTGTGCGAGAGTGGACTTGTCCTAAGCCCATAATCTCAGAAGAGAAAGCACGAGAAGAACGCGCACAAAGAAAACCTTTTGAGGTTTTAGAGTTGGCAAAGCTCATGAGGGGGAGCGTTTCTATAGCGCAGATGAGACCCAAAGGAACCTGTCTTGAAAGAGGAAGAGTCAAAGGTCGAGACCTTCAAGACTTAGAAAATATTCTAAGTCAAAAAGCCAAGAAAGCTCAGGAGGAAGAGCACAACTGTCATTGGATCAACACTGGGAAGAAAGATCTGGACCGTTGAATCTACGTCCAGGTAGCAAGAGGAGGAGTGCACATAGGAGATGTTCAAATCTGAGCTATCAGATCTAGAGGCATGGATCAACATCCATTGATCTTGAAGTAAGGTGTGCATGGTTTAAGTTTTTCGTCATTTCGTGTACCGGGAAACATAAGAGGGAGAGTCTTTCAACTCCCAGAGATGTGAAACTACGAAAATGCGCCAGCCGTTGGATCGAGAGCGCAGTGGCATGATAGTTTCTAGATCAAGGATACGTGCATGGGGTTTAGTCCCTAGGAGACGTGCAAAAGATTAGATCTGGGCCATCAGATCTAGCGTAGAGGACCTATAGCCATCGAATCTGGAAGAAGGTGCGTGAGGTTTAATCCCTGGGAAGCTGCACAGAAGGGTAGAACAGATGGCAGAAACTTCAAGGGAGGAGTGTCAATTTGCTGTGAGTTGTCAGATCTAGAAAAGATGCCTTAGGTTTAACCCTCATAAGAGCATAGGAGAGAGAGGACCTATCAAAGTCCCGAAAGCGTTTAGGATTGTCCATCGCAGAGGACACATGTCAAGAGACCTACATTTCATGGATTCAAACACCAGGAGACTGAGAGTGAAGAGTCTCCAAAAAAATCATGAAAGGAGAATTCACGAAAGGACCAGGACCCTCCATCAAGGAGGACACATGGCAACTGGTCCGCGTTTCGTAAAATTCACCGAAAGGACGAGGACCGTCCATCAAAGAGGACACGTGGAAAGAGGTCAAGGTTTTGGGGAAAGGCCCAAAATATTTCGAGTTGTCGATCCAGTGGGATCATAGCCATTGGTTCTAGAAGGGCCTCAGCCATTGATCTCTCAGAGGGAGATATTTTGACATTTTGTGGACTGGGGATTCAAAAGACAAAGGAGCGGGACGCTTGCATCACGATTCCCTGAATTGCGAAACCCCGAAAGCGTTCAGAGGAATAGCACCAGGTCACAGAACCGGGTAAGATGGAGAAGGTTTAAGGGAGGAACCAAGGAGCTGTTAAGCCCTTTTCGAGTTTTGGCATTTTGAAAGACAGAGAACAGGGGAATGCTTGCATCACGATTCCCCGAATTGCGAAAGCTGGTAGCGCTTTGGCATTAAGCGCATGGAAACAGAGTGGTGATCATGTGGATGGAAGCTAAGGGAGGAGACAAATTCCGTTAATCCCTTTTTGGCATTTTGGGACCTAGTATTTCGAAGGACCTAGAATCGTTTGCAGCTGGAATCACAAAATCGTGAATTACGAAATTTCAAAAAGTGGATTGTGGTCATGGGTAGTGGTCACATGGTTGAGCATTAAGGGAGGATCCAGCTGTGGAGTTAAGAACTTTTTGACATTTCGGGAACTGAGAGTTCAAGAGTGAAGGAGTCATGAGAAAGGGAGTCCCGACTCACAAAATTGTGAAACGCGACGAGCGCCTTTTGGACAAGGCCTATGGTCATAGCCAATGATCACGTCGGGGTGAAGCTCGCTCTTAGTGCTCAGACGCACAGACATGTTTCAATAAGGGACCTATGGATTCGTTCAAAGTGTTCTAGCAGAGAACCAGAGGGCCATTTCGACTCAGAAGAAGATCAATCCAAAGACCAGGAGGTCAATGGACCCTGCTGAGGTAGGGGGTCTGCATCAACATATACACAAAATTTTAAAATATCCTAAAAAAGATGTGGGTATTCTTCCCACATTGCATCCTCATTCTCCCAAGTAACGTCCTCAGGACCGTACCAGGTCTATTGGACCTTTACAATCCCTATGGCTCGATTCCAGAGCTGTTTGATTTTCTGGTCCATAATGAGTACTGGATGCACTTGGAAAGTGCCTTCTTGCTCCACCTGAATCACATTCCAATCAATAACATGATTAACATCAAGTATATATTTCTTGAGAAATGATACATGGAATACATTATGAATAGACATAAATGCAAGCAATGCAATCATATAAGTTGTTGGACCAATCCTCTCTAGGATTTCAAATGGCCCACAATAGCGAGTTGCCAACTTTGAACAATTTCCCAACTTCAGGAAACTTCTGTTGGCCTTCACTTTCAAGAATACATGGTCTCCCACTTTGAATTCCCTGTGAGTTCTTCCCTTATCAACATAGTGTTTTTTCTTGTCTTGGGAAGCCTTTAAATTTTGCTTTATTTTTACCAATTGCTCCTCCATTTCCTTGAGCAAATATGGCCCAACCACTGCTCTATCTACTGGGTTATCCCAACTTACTTGTGTGTTGCACTTTCTTCCATAAAGTGCCTCAAATGGGCTCATCTTTAGTGATTCTCGATACCCATTGTTATAAGCAAACTCTACCAAGTGTAGGTAGTCTTCCCATTTTGATGGTTTATTCATCACATATATTCTCAACATGTCCTCAATCACTTGATTCACCCTCTTAGTTTTTCCATCTGATTCTAGATGATAAGCTGTGCTAAAATTCAAATTTGTTCCAAATCCATTAAATAATCCTTTCCAAAATTTTGATGTAAATTTTGAATCCCTGTCAGACACAATTGTCTTGGGTATGCCATGTAATATAGCAATTTCTCTCATATAAACATCAACAATGTTGGATTCCTTGTGAGTGAGCTTAACTGGAATAAAATGGGCAGCTTTAATAAGCTTATCCACCACTACCATGATAGAATCATGTTGCTTGTTTGTTCTGGGAAGTTTGGTGATGAAATCCATTGTTACAACTTCCCATTTCCACTCAGGAATGGGTAATGGCTGTAGCAAACTAGCTGGGTGTCTATGCTCATCCTTTACCTTTTAACATTCCAAACATTTGGTAGTAAAATCAACAACTTCTTTCTTCATTCCTGGCCAATAATATTGGCTCTTGACAACTATAATAGTTTTTTGATAACCTGGGTGCCCAACATAAGGTACATTATGCATTTCTCTCAATATTAGATTTTTCAATTCCTGATAATTTGGTACATAAATTCTTCACATGTACATGATAATTTCATCATTATCTAGCTTGTATTCTTCAGTTTTCTGCTGCAAATTACCTTGCTGTAATTTTTCCACTAAATCCTTGTATTGCAAATCTAATTTTGTAGCCTCTAAAATTCTAGGTTTCAAGTATGATTGGTACATGATAATGGTTGTAGCATGCAATTCATGCACTCTTCTGCTGAGTGCATCAACCACTTTGTTCTCTTTCCCCTTGATATGATTTATATCAAAGTCATATTCACATAGAAATTCTAACCATCTGGTTTGCCTAGCATTTAGAGTTGGTTGATCAAATAAATATTTCAGACCATTATGGTCTATTCTTAGCTCAAACCTTTTTTCCATGAGGTAGTGTCTCCATTTCCTCAAGGCATACACTATGGCTGCCAACTCCAAATCATGAGTGGCATAGTGTATTTCATGATCCTTCAACTTCCTTGACTCATAACATATAACAAACCCATTTTGACTGAGGACTCCACCAAGTCCCTCTTTACATGCATATGTGCATACAATGAAGTCTTCATTTGGGTCTGAAATCCTAAGTATTGGAGCACTTTTTAATAATTGTTTCAAGTGTTGGAAACTCTTTGCACAATCCAATGTCCATTGAAACTTCACACCCTTATTTTGTAAGGAAGTGATTGGGTGTGAAATATTTGAGAATCCTTCAATAAATATCCTACAGTAGCCTGTAAGACCCATGAATGATATCACCTATGTTACATTCTCTGGTGCTAACCATTCTCTAATGGATTATATCTTCTCAGGATCCACTGCTATCCCATCCTTTGAAATGATATGCCCAAAATAATGAATTTGATTTTGATAAAATGAGCACTTGCTCAATTTGGCATACAAGTGATACTCCCTTAATACTTGCAACACCATCCTCAAATGATGTTCATGCTCTTCTTCTAACTTGGAATATATAAGAATGTCATCCAAAAAGACAATGGAAAACTTGTTTAAATATTCTCGGAAAACACCATTCATTAAGCACATGAAAACAATTGGTGCATTTGACAACCCAAATGGCACCACCGTGAACTCATAATGACCATACCTTGTCCTGAAGGTGGTATTGCTGATATATTCCTCTTTAATCCTTACCTGATGGTATCTTGACTTGAGATATATCTTTGAAAATATATTTTCATCCTTCAATTGATCAAATAGATCGTCAATCCTTGGTAGAGGATACTTGTTCTTCATAATTAATTTATTCAGCTATCTGAAATCAATGCACAATCTTAATGTTCCATCTTTCTTCTTCACAAAAAAGACCAGGGCACCTCAAGGTGACACACTTGGGTGTATATACCCCTTCTTCAGAAATTCTTCAAGCTGCATTTGCAACTCTTTCAACTTTGGTGTACTCATTCTATAAGGAGTCTTTGACATTTGAGCTACTCCATGCATTAAATTTATAGCGAAATCAATATCTCTCTTTGGGGGTAGTCCCGGTACCTCCTTGAAGACGTCTTCAAAATATTTTAGGACTGCATAATCTTCCAAATTTGGCACCTTATATTTAAGTGTCTCATCCATGTGAGCTGCAAATATTTGACACCCTTTTTTGTAACATTTCTTCAGCTGCAATGCTGAAATTTCTTTGATGCTTACTGCCCTGGGAATTCCCTGCACTTTCCTTTGGTTCCCATCCTCATCCAAGCAATTAAATTCCTTGTTATGATAGTCTAGGATAGCATGATGCTGGTCCAACCAATCCATCTCAACTAGACAGTCATAGGAACCTAAAGGCAAGATGTTCAATTCTGCCCTAGTGTTCAGTCCATTCATGTCCATAAGACACGACTTAACCATCTCATTAACTTTTCTTTTGGATCTGGTAGCCAACTATACCAACCAATATTTTCCATGCTTGCTTCTTGGCAAATGAAAACTTTCCACCATCTTAGGATCTATATAACTACGATGAATCAATTAAAATAACAATGGTTTGGTTGTTGATCATACCTTCCACTTCAATCATATGTGACTGATACTTTACTTGCTTGTTGTCCAGGGCTTCATATATCCTTGGTACATTTCTGCCCATGTCCTCCACTATTTCAACTTGCTATAAATTGTGAATAGTTCTCACTTTTTCACCTCTGTGAGGACAATCTCTATACATATTATCTCCTTTACAACCCCAAAATTGAATAGGTGGTTGCCTTGGCCTTTGACCCCCTATCTCAATTGCTCTGTGTTCTCTAGGATATTTTTGTCCCTGTGGATTATTTCTAAAGAATGGTGGCTTAGATCCCTTCTTCCTCTGATCCACCTTCAATTTATTTTTTTCTTCCCAAGATTTTTTGAAATTTGGGCTTGATTTTTGTTGATCATAAATGTACTTAGCTCGCCTTATGTTCTCCTCCAATGTCTTGGGATCATCATACTATATTTTTTCATTGATGAATGATGGAAATCCACTCAAATACCTTTGAATCTTAACTGTCTCATCCTTGATGAAAGATACATACTTCAATAGTTCTAAAAACCTTGTTTCATATTCATCAATGGTCATACTCTGAAGCTTGAGTTCAAAGAACTCTTTCATTTTCTTGTCATAGTATCTCTTAGTCAAGTATTTCTTCTCAAAATACTTCTTGAATTCTCTCCAAGTAACACTTTTCTCTTTAATGTGTTGCACTTGCACAAGATGATCCCACCACATGGATGCCTTTCCCTTGAGTTGATAGATAGAAATTATACCTTCTACATGAGAAGAATAATTATGCAATTGAAAATACTTCCTCATGTTGAACAACCATGTCTCTGCATCTTCATCCTTATTGTTCTCACCATCAAAAGTAGGAGGTTTGATTTTGTTCATTTCTCCTTGTAGCTTATCCACTCCAGACCCCCTATGCTTCCTGACAAGGGATGGACTTGATATGTTGTGTGATCTATTATTGGAATGCCTTGGGGAGTGGTGGCGATGTCTTCTAACACTTATGGTTTTTATTTTCTCATCAGGAGGCCTGTGACTTCCATATTTTCTTGAGCCACTCTCCTTATCCAATTTCTTTTCTATTATGTTTAATCTTTGCAATAACTTAATGTTGAAGTCATCCTGCTTCTCCTTGGCTCTCATAAGCCTTTCATTATCATATTTATGGCTTTGGACATCATTTTGCAAATTTTTAATGGTCTCTGCCATATTCATGTTTTCATCCCTTCCTTCTTCATGTCCATTGGAGTTTGTTACTTCAATGCCCAAATGGACATCCATCCCTCTAATATCATCCTCCTGAATGTAAGTACCTTGTGCCTCTTCCATTCCTCTGGAATATGTGATGATATTGATTTGATCTATTTTTTGTTAACTCTGCAAAATGTTCAGCCAACAAAACTGTGTCAGGCTAATTGTTTCAACAATTTCATGAAAAATATGAACCATTTTGGTTGAATAATATATCAGAATTATTTCTTCTGATTTCATGGAAAATTGAACTCCCAGATCAATTTTCTCAGTGGATATTTAGATTCCACTATCCAATACCTTTCCAATGCCTTCCCCCATGCTCAATTATGAGTCTTGAGCAGAAAGTTATTGTTATTTGAAAATTGCCCATTAGTTTTTATGTTCGTTTTGCAACTTGATGCAACTCTGCGCTGTAAATATGCATTTTTGCACCTAATCCTTTGGAATTTTTGTAGGATATCAATTTTTTTTCCTCATATACATATTATGGACATTCTGTCCAAGTTTCACCTTATTCTGGGTTCTGGGCTGCTAGTTACAACCTGCTGAAGTTCTAGGCAAAAATACCATATTGTAACTAATATGATATAGGTACATTCTTTGTCACATTAAACATCTTTAACATGACCAAAAACGTAATTCATCTCTGGGATTTTCTTCTATGTCTCAATATCTTTCCATTGACTGCTCTTGTGCCTCAATCTAATTTCGAAACAGAAAGTTATGGCTCTTTGAAGTTAGTTGGGTCTTAAAATTTACCCTTCACTATTTGTGTTGTAACTTTCTCATAAAAGCTCCATTTGACAAACAATTTACACCATTAGAAAGCTCTCTCTGAGATATTTTATTTGAGATGAAGAGATAAAGTGTGCACACTCTATTCTTATGGTTTTTTGCATTGCTAAAAACGCTCTTAAGGGCCTCAAAAACACACTGCAAAAAGATGGTGTTCAAATGATATAAAACGTCACAGGAAATCGTTGGTTTTCTGCTATTGTTCACCCTCCAAATGACTTCATGCCCAAAAATTTCAACCTGTAACCCATATTTATGATGCACAACAAAAAAACAAGGTAAATTGTTCTTCGCGCACTTTAAAACCACCGTGTATCACTTCTTTCTCATGCCAATAAATTGCACGCACTACTTTTATATCATGTGCCAATATCCACCGCACACAATTTTTTCGTATCGCGCACATTTCACTCGAGGCATTGTACCATGCCAAATTTTAGTATGCCCCATCGCGCACCAATACTCTGCACACACCGTTACCTAAATTGTAGTGCGACAACATATACCCACATTGTGCACACACTAACCAAACTCCTTTGCACTTTTCCAATACTGCGCACACCACACACACCATTATTATTTTTCTACGCAATGCCAAAATTTAGTGCGCACACCCACACACCAACATTTTATGTGGGTATGCTTTATGTGGGTATGTTGTAGATGTATGTTAGGTTCCATCTATAGGGATAGACATAATTTGTTGTCTGTGAGTTTCTTTGATTTCAATCTGGGTTCTTTGTGGTTTCATGCAAGAGGTTGCATGAAAGAGTACTGAGGAATCTATAAGCTAGTGCAACGAGTGCACATCTGAGTTATGTGGGATTCAGGAAATGACATGCCAGGAGGGCACACCAGAGGAATCATAAGCTCAAGGGAGAAGCCTCAAAGTTGTTGAATACATTGGAGGTGAGACTATGCAGAGGAGGGCACAGAGGAAAGAAACATAATTGCTGAGGATTTTCTGAAGCTCTACCAGGAGGGAATTGAGAATGTGAAAAGAGTGCACAGAGGGAATTTGTTTTGATTTCTGTAAGAAGAGGAAGTGTCAGAGGAAGATACTTATAGATTTACTGAACACTCTGTAAGCTCAAAAAGGAGTAATTGAGCATAAGTTTCCAAGGGAGCACTTATATCCCTTTGATGAGCGAAAGGGACAAGGATCTTTGAGATCCGAGTAGTTCAAGCTCAAGGAAAATAGCGTTGTTGAATGCTCTGGAGGAAGACCTGTGCAAGGAGTGCACCAGACCAACACTCGATGAAGTGTTGAAAGATAGCCATCAGGAGCCTAGTCAAGAATAAGGAGCGTGCAGAGAAGAGAACTTGTTTTAAGTTCCAAAGCTCAGGAGGAATAGTGCCTTTTGTGCACAGAGTTCCAACAGAAGGGAGAATTAGGCTGAGACACTTTGAGGTCCAAGCCACAGACAATATCAGGAGGAACATCACGAAGCTACGTGCAGAGCGCAAGGAATGTTCTAGGGCCAAGGTCACTTTTCATTGATGAAAGATTAGGAGGGGGAACACAGGAGAGACCCAAAGTTGTAGGGTTCGCTGGAGAACAATTTAAGGTCGAGCCTTCGAAGCATAAAAATATTCCAGGCTTGGGAAGAAAGTGCCAAATCTCAAGAGGAGGACCACAGTGGCTGTAGATCAGTTGTAGAGGAGAAGATCTGGACTGTCGAAATCCACGTCAAGACAGTAAGAAGTAAGAGTAGGAGGAAAACAAATTTGAACCATCAGATTTGGCGTGTGAACCAAAAGTCGTTGGATCCATAGGAAATTGCGTGGGATAATTTATGAAATCATCGGGATTGTCCATTGGAGAGGACACATGGAGAATTCCCAGCATGTCGCTGACTTTCTACTAAAGAAGGTCAAAGGAGCAGAATCGAGGACTCGCGAGGTCCAAACTCGCGATATGATCTCAACTGTTAGATCACGAGAGAACCGTGACCGTCAGGTCCAGGTGAAGGAAATATCATAGGTTCAAGGATCGAGCATTCAAAGGGTAAGCATTGGGGCTGAGCTTCAACCTCGCAAAACATGAAGTCATGATGCACCCAAAGGATTGGCCCCAGGTCATGGTGGAGGGTCACATAGAAGAAGGTTAAGGGAGGAGCTAGCAAAGGCTAAGAGCTTAACCTGGAGATTGAGATTTCAAGGAACAGAGAGTTGTATTTGACTCACATTTGTTTCCTCGATACATGAAGTCGCAATACGATCGTAGCTATTGATCGAGGAGGAAGCAGGACTGTCGGATTGGGAGCTCCAAAATTTTGGCCTTTCGATAGTCGGGGAGTCAAGGTTGGTTCACTCCTAAAGTCCCGACACACAAAATGTGAAACGTCTTTTAGTTAGCCATTTAGTCACAACCCGTGGTTGCGTGAAGAGAAGCTTGCGCCTAGTGCTTAGTCACACATGTCGAGTTTCAAAAGGACATGTGGATTTGTTCGAAGGATTCCAATGAGGAATCAAAGAGATGATTCATCTCGATAGAGAGAAGAACGATCATTGATTGAGAGGTCAGTGGACCCTGTCGAGGCAAAGTTAGGGGGTCTGCATCAAGAAGGAGGCTACAACCCCCTATGTTCTTCGACTACAACCGGAAGGTGGCTACAACCACCTGTTCTTGCCCCGTCCAACCGCCCTGAAGTAGAAGTAGAATGATGGAACCACTATCACACTATCACTGTGAGATATACCATTGTAAACCTATACCAATAAACATAAACCATACATCAACCATGCATCAACCTGTACCTCAACCTGTAATCAACTTGTACCATAAACAAGTGCACAAACCATGCACCAAATTGTACCAAACAACCTGTAATCAACCTGTACCATAAACAAGTGTAACCAACCATGTACTAAGTATGTACCAATCATGTGTCAACTATTCATCAACTATGACTCATCAATATATACCAACATCATAAACTATACACCTCATGTATGTGCCAACTCATCAACTACTTGTCTCAACCATGTACCCAACTTGTACCTCAACCAAAATACCTCATCAATTTCATCATCCAAATATGATTTGTAACTCTATAATAGACCTAGTGTATATGATCACACACCTGCAAACCTTCTTCAACTTTAAACAACAAGAGACTAGCATTTTCATCAAACTTTTCTTCAGTCTCACATGACTAGTTTTGGATTAGTCAACAACCCTGACTTGAAATAATCATAACTTTGTACCTATAATGAATAAATATCTAAAACTGATACACAATGTTCTTCAGTGTTCTTTATGCAATACCTCTAGGCTTCACTACTTGGAACCTCTCAAAAAAGGAGTTATAGCAAAAATGACACACCTTGTTGAATTCTGGCTTATTCTAGAGAGTGACCTTGCAGAGCATGCCCCACACGGAATATTAGTTAAATTGATATGAAACTATTACACAGAACAATACATACTATAATCTAACCAACACATTTTTTATTACTGAATTTGGATCTGTTATGAATAATTTATGACGTTTTTACCCAAAACACATGTTTTAGACGAGTTTCAGGACTAACCACAAACCCTATTTTCCATGGAGTGTAACTCCAAAAATAAAATGACCCACAAGTTGAATTTTTAACCACATATACTTGGATATGTTTCCTCAATGCAATAGAAATTTCATGGTCTGAATCGTTCTAGAAAAAACATTATTGTGAAAATGGTGAGATGACCTATAAATAACATACCTTAGAAAGCATCATCAAAATAATTTATCCTTCCTTGAATTCCAACCTTCTTTTCTTCACCTTCCCTTAGAAATTCATATTAGATATCATTTGGTTACGTCACACACCTATATGTATTCAATATGCTCAAGTGTGATCTAAAATGAGAGAGCCTTGCCTCTTATTTATACTTTCCAAGTAGCTTTCTTAAAAACATCTTCTAGGTCACTTTGCCCACTTTCCTTATTTTAGGGTTAATGCACTTATAATTTATCCATTAAATTTATTATTTAAATAATTTATTTTGTATTCACTTTGAATTACAATACACTCATCACTTCACTTTATTATTTACCTTCTAAAATCTCTTAAACCACTTTGACTATTTTGACCTTTTGGGCTTCTAGATGACATAAGAGGGTCCTCCAACTTCGTAATTCCATAACTCTCAAACCGTGCGGAGTAATGTGACGTTCCACATACCAATAGAAATGAAATGACATGTATCATCCATATAGAATAGTATTACCTGCAAATATATCAAAACTCATACCATTTTCCATCAAACAAACTTGGGTCCATTACCCAAACCTGGGTTCTCCAACTTCTCATGGCCATAAATATCTAACCGTGAGGAGTTATGTGACAATCGACATACCACCAGAAATTGCATGAAAATCACTATCCATCTAGGATAGTTTCTATGAAAAAATTACTGACCTTCATCTCATTATTCCACAAATAAGCATGGGTTCTCTAAGCATACTTCTAGGATAACTCAGTTCGCAAAGCGTTATCTCATGAGGGATTTCACCATAAGGGAACCACTTTGGAGTTCATCCATTTCTACTTATTATCAACCATGACAAGACAATAATGAGTCATATTTACATCAAACAAACTTGGTTCCATTACCCAAACCTTTGTGCTACTGAGCTTTCTTTAACAACCAACCTTAATCAACAATCTCCCCCTTTGGCATTGATCGCAACACTCTGATGCAAAACTGAAATTATGTCATGCAATACTGAAGTCATATCACTCATTATCCATTTGGAAACATGCCTCTATCCTCTGCATCTCTGTGACCATTTCTCCCCCTGGAACCATGCTTATGTCTTCTACATATGATGAATCTCTCCCCCTTTGTCATCAATGGAAAAGGTATATTTCCATCCAGGGTTTCTCCCCCTAACTAATCTATCTTCTTATGGTGCTTCCTCGTGTACATATAAGACATATAAGATAATCATTCAAAAAACATTCATTTTGGAGTAGAAATAACTCCAGGTTTCTGGCGAAGATATTCAAAGGCTTCCTGTGGAATTGGTTTTGTAAAGATGTTTGTCACTTGTTCTTTTGTGCCCACATACTCAACTCTAATGTTCTTTTCCGCAATCTGCTCCCGTAGAAAGTGATACTTGATTGTAATGTGCTTCGTCTTGGAGTGCATCATTGGGTTCTTCGAGATACTAATGGCTCTTGTATTATCACAATAGATTGGAATGGGATCATCATACTCAACCTGTATATCTTTCAGAGTTTGTTTCATCCAAAGAACCTGTGTACAACATGATGTTGCAGCAATATACTCTACCTTGACTGTATATAAATATAATCATGATTGTTTCTTGCTTAGCCATGATATTAAACAATCACCAAAGTAGAATGTTTCTCCACTTGTATTTCGTCGGTCATTAATACAACCTACCCAATCTACATCTGTGTAGGCAATACGTGATAGATCATTTCCTTTTGGATACCATAATCCAAACTCTTATGTTCCTTTGAGATATCTGAAAATCCTCTTCACTGCTAATACATGTGATTCCTTTGGTGCTTCTTGAAATCATGCCACCTATCCAACTGCCTACAATACATCTGGTCAGGATGTTGTCACATATAGTAGGCTTCCAATCATTGACCTGTATTACCTCTGATCTGTAGACTTTGAATCATCATCTTTGATCAACTTGCAACTGGTTTGCATGGGAGTGATTACTAGTTTGCAATCTTCCATTCCAAACCTCTTTAGAATTTCTATGATATACTTGGTTTGAGAAATAAAAATTCCTTGGTTTCTTTGATGTATTTGAAGTCCCAGAAAGAAGGATAGTTCTCCAAGTAACGACATTTCAAATTCATTCTGCATATCTTTTGCAAATTTCTGTCTTAACCTGTCATCATCACTACCAAAAATAATATCAACATAAACTTCAATTAATAAAATATTACCTTGGCTTACCTTGATGTAGAGGTTGTTGTTTGCACTTCCTTTTTTGAATCCTACCTGCTGCAGGTAATTATCCAGTCTAGAGTACCATGCTCTAGGAGCTTGTTTTAGACCATACAAGGCCTTCTTTAATTTACACACATAATCTGTGTTCTCTAACAACTCAAATCCTTCTGGTTGTTCAATGTAGACTTCGTCTTCAAGTTCTCCATTCAAAAAAGATGATTTTACGTCCATCTGATACACTTTAAATTTTTGGATCATGCATAAGATAAAAGAAAACAGATTTTTTCCATTATGGCAACTAAGGAAAATGTCTCTTCAAAGTTGATTCCTTCAACCTATGCATATCCTTTACATACCAATCTAGCTTTGTTCCTTGTAACTTGTCCATCGTCATTCAATTTAATTCTAAAGACCCACTTTGTGTCGATCACATTCTTATTCTTTGGTCTTGGAACCAGTTCTCAAGTGTCATTTTTCTCTATTTGATCCAATTCTTCATCCATGGCTTTTTTCCAAAATTCATCCTTGTTGGCTTCGTCAAAACAATTTGGTTCAATTGTAGATGAGAGTGCTAGGTGTGTTTTTTCTAGTGAACAGATTCTTCTTCTAGTCTCAACTCCTGCATATTTGTTTCCGATAATCTGTTCCAAAGGATGATTCTTTTGTACTCATTTACTGGGTGTCATGGGAGACACTTGCTGAACTTGCTCTTCTGCTTCTGTCAAATTCTCTTCATCTTCCTCTTCTACTTCTTTTTCATCTTCTGCTTCTTCGTCTAAGGGTTGTTTCATTGATTCATTTTCTTCTTCCTTTGATTCTTGTCTTCCTATTTCATCAATTGTTACCTTGACGCTTTCCACAACTTTGTTCAATCTTAGATTGTAACACTTGTATTCCTTCATTGCACTTGAGTAACCAACAAGTACTCCTTTGTCCACATGAGAGTCAAACTTTCTCATTCTTCCATCTTCTCTTTTGATATAGCATTTTCTTCCAATAACTCTAAAGTGCTTCACATTTTCCGGTCTTCTTTTCCATATCTCGTAAGGAGTTTTGTCAGTGTTGTTTCTGAGCATTACTATATTTTGAATGTGAACTAATGTATGCACTGCCTGTGTCCAAAAAATATCTGTCAATTTTGAATCCATTAGAATGTTTCGAGCCATTTCCTATACTGTCATGTTCTTTCTTTCAACAACTCCATTATGTTGAGGTGTCCTAGCAACAAAGAATTACCTTTTTATTCCATGATTGCTATAGTAGTCCATAAATTCCTTTGAAGTGAACCCTCCTCCATTATCAGATCTCAAGCATTTGATTTTTGAATCCATTTCATTTTCAACCATTTCCTTGTACATCTTGAAGTTTTCAAAAGCTTCTGACTTATTCTTGAGAAAGAAAACTACAGTCATTCTTGTATGATCATAAACTAATAACATAAATTATTTCTCACCTTTTAAGCCCTTTGTCATAGTTGGTTCAACTAAATCAATATGCACAATTTCCAGTGGTCTTGTCGTTGAATATTCCTTTGATTTGAACTTGGTCTTTGCTTGTTTTCCTTGTTGACAATGCTTGCATAAAGTTTTGGTTGGTTTCGTGATCTGGGGAATTTTTCTGACTTCTTTTCTTTTGTTGACTTTGAAAAGGTTATAAAAATGTCTGTGACCCATTCTTCTGTACCATAGCCAACTTTCATCTTCCTTTCTTAGACAACACTTTTCATTTCCAATTTCACTTAACACATATATGTTACTTGAAGTTCTTGCAGCTGTATAAATCAATTTTCTTGAACCTTCTTTTCTTATCTCACACTTTTGTGAATCGAAAGTAACTTTATGACCTTGGTCACACATTTGACTCACACTTAGAACATTATGTTTAATATTTTCTACTAGTAGAACATCTTCTGCCTTTGTACTCTTGTTCCCAATTCAGACTGTGCCTTTTGCAATGATTTTGGTTGAATCATCATTTCCGAAGGAGACTGATCCGTCACTTTCCTTTCATAATGTAAGACCATGTCTCTATCACCTATCATGTGTTTTGAAGACCCATTGTCAACATACCAACCACGTTTCTTATGCTTAGCTTATAGAGCGAGTGTGCATTCTTCATTGCTATACTGATCTTTCTTTCTTATCCATGTCCTTTTATGTGATTCATGTTTGTGACTGTTGTTATTCTATTGAGGTTCTTTAGGAGGGAATGTCATTCTTCACTCTTTGGCCATGTGTCCAAAATGGTTACATTTGTAACATTCCACTTCATTTTTCAAAGATTCAAACCTGTTGTAACTTCTTCTTTGTGTTTCACTAGGCCTTCTTGAATAACCCCTTTGTGTATGACTCTCAAAGTTGTTATTGTTCTTGTTGTTAGCTCTGCAATTAACAACTTTATGTCTAAAAATATTACATGCATAATATAAACCAAAGAATATTGTTTGATGCCTGGGAGTTGAGGATCTTTTAAAAGGAGGTTCTCTTGTGAATCCTTCTTCTTGAGGCCTATCTATTGGTTGTTGATTCTAAATTTTGAATCTTCTCGGTGGAGGAGTGTCCTTGTAATCTTCCTTGTATATCTTCCTATCCGCTTTGATTGTTTCTGCATATCGTTTCAGATATGTTTCTTGCTCTATTGTTTTGGAGCTTGATCCCATTTCTCTCTGATTGTATCCAAGCCCGGTCTTGTCATGATGCGATTTTTGATTGCTGATAATGTCATCCAAAAATTTTGAGCTATTTGCATATTTTTCTTTTGAATATCCTTTCTTAATGTGACAATCTCTGCTTCCAAATTTCCAATGATTCTGTCATTTTCTTCAATCTGTTATTTGAGAGATTCTTCAATTCTTTTATCTTCTTCTATTTGAACATTCAGTTTTGTGATCATTTGTTCTAGTTCTTCAGTGTCTTGTTTCTTGTCTAGTTCTGCTTGTAGTTTCTTGTTTTTCTTCTTTTCTCTTTTGATAACTTCTATGGCACACATTAATTCTTTTCGAAAGTCAACTTCTGCCTCTTCAATTTCTTCTTCGACTTATTCATTTTCTTCTTTGGCTTCTTCATATTCTTCCTCAGAGTCTTCTTTATGAGAGTCTTCTACTACCATGAATAGAACTCTTCCTGTCTCACTGTCACTGACTTCATCTTCATCTGATGATGAGATGTTTTCTTTGGTGCATAAAATTTTCTTGAAAACTTTCTTTTTAGTTCTTTTGCCTTTATATGTTTGTTTGCCTTTTGAGTAACTTTCATCATTTATCTTTTTCTTATGAGGGCATTTGTTATAAAAATGACCAATACCATCAAAATTAAAACAAATTAAAGGAATCTTACCTCTATACCTATCATTGATTCCCTTGTTCAGTCTTTGAAAGAAGTTGGCCACTTATTCATCATCTTTCGAGACGTCACTGATGCTACTATATTCTTCTTATTGTTTTTTCTTTTGATTTGATCTTTTGGATTCTTTGAAGGTTGCTTCTTTTACATTTGGATTTTCCTGTTCAGTTCTCATTTCATATGCTGTGAAGATTCCATGTAGTTCGTCCATGCTTATTGAGTCTAGATCTGATCTTTCTTCTAGACCTGATATCTTAGGGTCAAAGATCATAGGAAGAGATCTTAGTACCTTTTGAACAATTACAGATTCTTTGATTTCTTCTCCCAATCCTATGATTGCATTCACTGTTTCATCGACTCGTAAGAAGTAAAATGCAATATTCTCATCGACTCGTAAGAAGTAGGTTACAATATTCTCATATTCTCATCTTCAGTATTTCAATGGATGAATTTGGCCATAATATTTCAAGAAATTAAGGGAACAATCAACCCTCTTTTCATAGCTTTCTAGGAAATTTATTTGGAGCGTTGACTTCTTGAGGCTATAAGTTGAGATTCATACCTCCAAATTTAGTTCAGTTTGGCTCAATGGAGAGCTAGAATAGTAAAAAATATTTCCAAAATATTTTCCATTTCTGAGAAGTGACTTATCACACTCAAAAAATTAAAAGAAATTCGATATATTTTAGGAAGTCGGCTTCAAATTTTCGAAATAAAAGTTTATGAAATAAATTTTATAAAAAGGTGAAGTGGGTCCCACTTGGAGGCATGAATATCAATGAACAAATTAATTAATAAGTATTTAATCAAACATTGATTAATTGTATCTACTCTTTGTTCAAAAAATAAGAAGCATGTGGTAAACTTCTAAAAGAACATAAACCCTAATTCCTAGGGAAAACAATTTCAAAGAAGCCTTGGGAGCATATTTTAAAAAGAGGAGAGAACCACCAAATAAGTGGTTACATCAGTAGAATAACATTGTACAACCTTCAATATGCAACCAAATTTCTCATATGAAAGTATAGATGTCCATTTTATTGCTTCTTCTTGTGCAACATAATTTATCTCAAGGCTTTATGTTTGTATGTCTAAGACTGAACATAAGGTCAATTTTTTGTATGTTTTTCTTTTATTCTTTGAGGCCTCTACCTAAAAATATTAATAGGGTTATTTTACATCCATATATATGATTGATACTATAATTCAAGGTTGTCTAATTAATTCATGGAGGTTTAGTTCTTTCATTTGGCGGACTTTATTTCTGAGCATTAGTTAATTAGTTTACTAAAATTCTTTTTAATGTGAAATATCTTTTATGTATTGAACTCTCCGAGAACTATTTCATGGCATAAATTTAATGATTTTTGAAAATTTGAGATTTATGAGTATGAGATTTCTGGAGTCTACTCATAGTATTCTTTTCACTTTTAAATCCAATACTCATTTAAAGTTCTTTGAAGTGATCAACCCCACTTCACTCCTTTTTTTCTTGTGAGAAAATATGGTTGTATATTCTTCTTGCATATGTTTTCGAGGGATTTTATAATGAATATAAACACATATTATTTTTATATTGTATCATTTATTTATCTTTTTATTGTTAAAAACTCGCTTGGTCCATTTCCAAGAAATGCCGCACTTAAGAATAAATTATTTTATCAAGAACCATTTTATATAAAAACTAAACAAATAAATAATTTAGGGTTTGTTGTTTAGCATTCCCCCATTTGATAGTCGAGTCCAAGAACATCATCTACATAACAAATCGAGGATTAATACCTCTTTAAAAAAATGGGGGATTTTATCCTCATGATGTTATCTTAAAGACCATGAAACAATCTTTTAGATCAACAAGAGCTTATGATGGAATAATAGGACGAGGCTAGTTGGAATTCCATAAAGACAAGGTTTACTATTATGAGAAGAAAATTGAATGTGTGGACAATGAGAGGGTAATTAGAAACATTAGAGGAGGAAATAATTTCATAGCAGTCAAACAAATCTCAGCCAAGGTATTTTTCAAGGATTCAAATATTATACCTATGTATAGTATTATAGGCAACTCTTTCGGTTTGAAAAAATCGTACATATAGCTATGTAGGTGAATATTTAATAAAAATAATATAATTTACTATTAAAATTTGTAAATTATGGGGAATATTATCAATTTAATCATATTTATGTAAAAGAAAAGGAAAAATTTTAAGTGGAAAATGACTAATTGATGAATATATTTTTTTAGAAAATGACCAAAAAATAGCCAATTAGCGAAATTTCACTCCTAAAAAATATCCTGATCTCAACCATGTAGGCCAAGAATAGTGTGCAAAAATGATGTAAATAATAATTCATTTATGTTGATGAATCAAGCATAAAAGGACAACAACCCACATCAAATAATTTTTCGATGTATTCCTAGAAGAATTACGAGGGTTTCCACCAATGAAGGAAGTGAGTTACATGATAAATCTAATTTCTAGAGAAACTACTTATACCAAAGGTGCACAACATATTGGGAACTAATGATCTAGATGATATTAAGTTGCAACTACAATAATTATTGGATAATGGATTCATATGGTAATATCCTTTCCTTGGGGAGCTCCTATGTTGCTTGTCAAGAAGAAACATGGAAAATTATGAATGCGCATTGATTACATAATGTTGAATAAGGTAACCATAAAAACCAAGTATCCTTTACCCAATATTGATCATCTATTTAATCATATTAGAGGAGAAAATGCATTCCCCAAGTTGGATTTAATATTGGGTTATTAATAGATCAAAGTTGATGAAGTTGACATACCAAAGGATTCCTTCATAACTTGATATGGGAATTATGATTTCTTCGTTTTACTTTTTGGATTGGCAAGTCCCACACAATCATGTTCATGAGGTTGATGAATGATTTATTTTGAAAGTGTCTTTATAATTTTGTGTTGGTATTCATTGATGACATATTGATATATTCTAATAATAAGGGAGATCATCACAAGCATCTTTAGTGAGTACTGTAGAAGTTGAAGGACCACCTATTGTATGCTAAGTTAAGCAAGTGTGAATCAATAAAAAAGGAAGTGTAGTATCTAGGCCACATAATATCTTAATGAGTACTAAAGGTGGACCTCTAGAAGATAGAATTCATATCTAGTTGGCCAACCCTAAGGACTACAATTGAGGAAAATGTTTCATGGGATTGGCAATCTACTATGAGAGGTTCATTAAAGGGTTATTGAGGATTGTAGGCCCATTCTCAAAGTTGTACGGTGATGAATTTAATTTCCTCTATACAACCTTTCATGAAGAGATATTTCAACAACTAAAGAGCTCCTCATGTTTGTACCCATATAAATACTTCCTAATTTTGACAAGGTTTCCTAGTATGCATAGATGTGAGTAAGGAAGACATTAAATGAGCACTCATGAAAGAATGAAGATTAGTGAGCTATGAGTCAAAGAAGTTGAATGTTCATGAACATAAGTATATGACTCATGATATAGAGCTCCTTTCAGTAGTACATGCCTTGAAGGCATGTATTCACTACCTAATTGACAAGAAAATTCAACTATGGATAAACAATGAGAACTTGAAATACTTTTAGTCTCAACCACAATTGAATGCTAGGTAGTGGTGTTGGGTGGAATTTTTGACTGATTATGACTATCACTTACTTCATATAACAAGAAAGGAGAATTTAGTGGCTCGTGCCTTGAGTTGGAGATGGAATATATGTACAATATCACAACATTAGTCAAACTTATGGATAATAATTTAGATGCGATCCAAAGAGGATAAGTGATATAAAAAAATACGATAAGCACTATTAAAGAGGAAAGATTGGGTAGAGAAAAGAGTCAAAAAGTATGATGATTATCATCTAGGTGAAGAATAGTTGTTTCTTTGGAAGAACTAAGTTTACTAACTAGATCGCAAGGACCTAAGAATACTAGTATTACATGAAGCACACACTGGTCCTTATTTTAGACACCCAAGATACCAAGGGACATATCAAAATATGAAGCTACTATACTATTGTCCCAGTTTAAAATCACATGCTATTGTCTATGTAGCATGGTATTTGGAATTCCAACAAATAAAGGTAAAACATCAACAGCTAGTGAGAACATTGAATCCCTTGGATATGCCATCTCGGAAGTGGGAAGAAATACCTATGGATTTCCTCTCCATTTTACCCAACACCTCAAAGGGAAATGAATTGATATTGATGCTAGTTGATTGACATGTGATAAATTGATGAATATATTCCACTGCATTCCATTAAATGATAATCATTGGGTGTGCGATATAAACCACATTCATATGATAAATAGGGAGACTGCATGGTGTACCGAAAGTAATTATTATAGATCACGACTGAAAGTTTACCTCTAAGTTCTGAAAAAGATTGTTTCATGAACTACCCAAGACATTAAGTTTTAGTACAACTTACTACTCGAAGATACATGGTCAAATCGAAAGAGTCAATAGAAGTCTAGAAGTCATGCTCAATATGTATGTGATCAACCAACCAAGAAGATAGGAAGATTGCCTATGTTTACTACAATTTGCCAATAGTAATGGATACTATTATTCCATTAAGAATTTTTTTGTTTTAAATCTTATACATGTGGAACCACAACTCCTCTATTAATTTGGATAATCTAGAAGTACAATTGACTCAAGAGAAAAAAACCTTGGAAGAAGTGGAGAATATAGTGAAACAAGTTAAGAAAATATTAATATTTCTTATGAATAACAAATGAACTTTGCAGATAAAACGAGCTGAGAATGAATATTTAAGGTCATAGAAAACTTGTTTCTTGGAGTTAAGCCCAAAATGAGTTCTTTATGCCATGAAAATTGAAGGAACTAGCATTGAGATGTTATGGACATGTATTTTATTTCTTACACACTAGCCTCACCACTGAATGTAAAAATTCATGATGTTTTTCATGTATCCCTACTTAAAAATATGTGCCTAACCCTAGTCATGTGTTGGACTTTGATGCTATATAGATGAAGGAAACCAAATCATTTTTCATCGAGCCTCTGGTAATCATCATCAAGAAGGAGGATAATTTGCATATGGTGGTAATAAATTGGGTTAATTTCTACTAGTGACACTACTTAAAAGATGACAACAATTGGGAATTGGAATTATAAATGAGAAAGATTTATCATCATTTGTTTGATAATGACATGGCTCCAAGTCACGGCCTTTGTTAACGGGGGATGATTGTAACACCCTAGTGTTTGGTTTTATTTTATGAGATGGTATTCTAGACTCATCATCACCTCATTGATTGCTTCTATTGATGAATGAATATGTTAGACCTAGATGTTTATGTGATTTCTTAGATTGTGATGAGCATTAACATTTCCTTGTTAATTGTTTATATAGCATTGATACTCTTATACAATGTGGTTGATATTTTTTATTTTTCCCAAATAACATCCTTATTGGTGCACCACCATGTTTGTTGGTTCTTGAGGAAATTCTTTAAGAGTTTACCATTTTTTTTTGCATAAGAACTTGTCATTTGAATTATGTACAATGTAGAGAAATTTATGGTTTTTATAACATTTTCTAAAGTGGACTAAGAATATAGGAGTGTATTGGCCATTAATGGGGTAGTAAGGCTTAGTTTGTGCCTATATACTTGTACTATTCTTCTTGGTCCCTTGGGATGCCATTGTCGAGTGCACCTATGTGCACCAAGGGAAATGGTAGTAGTAAGATCCTTGCAAAGGGGTGCCACTATTGAGTGTGGTTGTGATCACCAAGGTAAAGGGTGGTAGGAAGGCCCCTACACACCATTCATTCAGTGAGTGAGTGGAAAATGATTGGTCAACACTTCTTAAGAACAAGTTGAAATTGATCTTCATCTCATACTCATAGACATGGATGCAATGGAAAAATAATTTGAAATGATTAATCAACCCTTATTGATATATAGAAATAGAAAACACTAAAGATTTGTTCTTTCACTTCAGTTTTCATCCTCTCATAGAAGAGAAGCCTATTTAGGGAAATTATAGATACATATTTTGTTTAATTTTATTCTACACATTCATATGTTTGTTTTCCATTATTAGAGAAATGTAAAATTATTGTGGAATACTTATCCTCTTAGGATATCTATTTTCCCATTCTCAAATGCAATTAAATTCAAGTGGGATCACATGGGAAATGGTCTCACTTCTCCAATTTAGTTCTCAATTCTCATTCACACACACACTTCCCCACAATGTCCAATTAAAACCAACACAAAATTTATATATATTTATTAACGTTTTAAGCCTTAATATTCTATTTAATATCAACAAATTTAAAAAAAAATACAATCTATGAATTTAGTTTAATTGATATTTCATTAATATTAAGATATTCAATATTTATTTTATTTGGTCTTAATATATTCATTGCTTCACCACAATGTTCATTACTTCACCAGTCTTCCTCTTCTATTAAGTATTTTAGGAAAAACATGATAAAATATCTAAAATGAAAAGCCTAATTTTTTATACTAATCATATTTTTTTCATAAATGATAACTCTACATTTCATATTTCATATAAATGAAACTTCTAAATTCAATTTACAATGGATAATTCAAATTTAAAAAATAACAAAAAATTTGCAACAAAAAATTGTTTTCAAATAATTTCATTATAATTTCAAATCTTACACATATTATATTCATATGTATACACTCTTAGTAATGTATCTTCCTTTCTTTCATATCATTATATAAACTAGAATTATATATATCAAGTATTATATTCAATTTATCATAAATTAAGTAATTTAAATATAATATAATTATACATGGTAATGAAATATATATATATATATATATATATATATATATATATATATATATATATATTATTTATTAAAATAATATTATTAATTTATTGTTTTAAAATAATTTATTTTTATTTCTAACTAATTATTTATAATTATAACTTCAAAATAATCTTTTTAATATGTAAAATTATGATAAATAAAATTATAAAACAAATTAAATAATTCAATTTACAAATCAAAATAAATCATGAAAAATAAAATTATAAAACAAGTTAAATATATTTTCATAAATAAAATTATAAAACAAACCAAATAATTCAATCTACACATCAATAAAATTATAAAACAAACTAAATAATTATTTACAGAGATTGATAAACCAAATTTAATCTTTAAAAACTAACCATCATATATATATACTTTTTTCTCGAATGTATAACTTATCTTTTTATATAAAAATATTTTTCAAAATAGTTTTGATTATATAGGTTTCAAAGTTTAATTTAACCAATTAAACCATCCACTTAAAATAGTTCGTATTTATTTAGTTCATTTGGCATTCAACGAACTGTATAATCTCTCGAAAACGAAAGCAAAGAGAAAGACAAATGTTTTGGGTCATCTTCCATGCGCCTTAGCTTTCACCATTTGTCACTGAAACTCGCGTCTTCTTTGATATCACTCAAACTCTATTCGTTTCCATCCTCTTCAATACCAAAACGAGGAAACACAACCATGGGATCGCAATTTCCGTACTTCGGGCAATCGATAACAGTTGAAGCGTCAGTTTTATCAACACATACATACACCTCATATAGTTGACGCTTTCCTGCATAGTTTCTCTTGCACTAGACTCTGGGGCGCCCTCCAGTGTGGCGGTAAATGGCGGATTTGATTGCACTCAATTTGTAGACCCTTCCATTTGGATGAATACCTACAAACAAAACACCAGTTAGTATCGGACATCTAAATACTAATTTTTTATTTCCTAAAGAAGGAATCAACGGGAACTTGACTGTGGCATCATGATGATGATCACCTCTTTGACGAAGCGCCCTGAAAAGGTCTATCTGTCTTCTCTAAGAGAGAGTCTTCTCAAAGTATGAACGCACACTAAGATTAGAGCAAGTGCCATGCTTGTACCACTCGTGTTCCCAGAAATCGAGTTGTTTCATGGTTGAACATTTTGGCCCCCCTCCATACCTTATTGACGGCCAACACAGCTTCAGCTCCTCCCCGTTTGAAATCTGGAAATGTTGACACAATCATTCATATATATATATATACGTTGACACCATGTTTTATTTATATATATAAACGACCATGTTCATATAAAGTAAACGTTACAAATTTTATTTGAACGTACAAATATTACATAAAATTAGTGGCACCTATGAGTAGTCGAATTTTAGGTCACAACTGCGATGTGACGAACTAAATTTTGGGGAGGAACAACAGTCTAGTGGAAATTTGTCTTCGTTGTTGGTGGGCCAGTACTGTGGCCACAGCCCATGAATAAGAAAAACGGAAGCCCTCTTTCCCACTTTCGGGCGACAGCATGCTCCACGTATAGTACTACTAGGCCAATGACAGTATGAAGCAGGCCACTGGAGTAACCAATAATTGCCACGTATAACAGTCAACAAACACAAGAAGAAGCGAAACAATATCCAGCTTAAAATGGATTCGATGTACGGAATGCAGATCAGTCGAATAAAATATTTACCTGTTGAACAAAATAATAGAAATCTATAGGTCCATTGTAAGAATAGGAATCCTCCTCAGGTCCAGCAAAATCATTGAAAACCTTAGTTTTGGCAATGGCACCAATGGAACTCAGCACCAACATTATCAAGCATGCACTGATACTGCTCATCATACCCATTTGGACTGTCCGGAATTAACTGCGCACAATGGCAGCCCACGAGTATCGGTTTTTATAAATGAATCCGACAGCGTAGATAAAAGTGATGACGAAAACTTATCACTATCGGGAGAATACTGATCTGGATTTCAAAGGGAAAGCTCAAAGAAGAAAATAAATGTTGGTTCTAGTTTGGGGTCCTCTCTGGAATAAAAAAAAAAATGTGATTCTTCAAAGGTCAGACAAGGAGATTTTATCTCAACGATCAGAGAAAGAAATGCTTTCAATGAACAAGGACTTGAAGTACTTCAGTTGCGCTAGGAATGAGCCGATCTCCCAAAGAATCTCTCTTTGTATAAATAAATTGTGGAGATAAACTTGAAAATTATGCCTCCTTGGTTGAAAATTGTAGGGACTAATGAAATTTCCACTAAAGGATGATAGCATTGAGGAGGGGGTTGAAAACCCTCCCACTAGAGTTTCTACCCTTAAAAATCTAGGTAGGAGATTTGAAAAGGTAAGATTAGCCAAGAAAAGGAAGAAAAGGTCTCACAAATCCTATGATGACTACAATGAATCTGTCGGTTGGTACAGCCAGCCTTTAACTCTCTATTGTTACAAAGTAGAGAGATTCATTTCCTTTCATGTTTCAACTACAAGCTCTCATATTCTCTTACAAACCCCCGTGAAAACTTGTAGAAAATACAACAGTAAAGTGTTCTTTGATTTTTGTTGTCTTTTTAGTATAAACAATTAGTTTGAAGCATAAAATCACATTTTTCCTGTACTTGTAGAAATTGTGTTGGTTGTGTTGGTTTTAATTGATCTAACAACCCACTGTCCTAGTGGATTACGGGTATTGAAGCTCAATACTCATCCCAACCCATTTTATACAAAATGTAAAAACGTTTTGGTATGAGGAGAAAATTTACTGTTGTTTCCTTCTAATAAAAATGTCATTTCATGATTTGAAAGGTTACGCTCTATTGTAAAAGATGACACTGAGGCATATAATCCATACAAAATAAGATTTTTTTTGGGGTAAACTCCATCAAAACTATGCATAACTACATCATGTGGGATATATGGTAATCCTTTTTTATTTCTATCTATAACTATTACATTACCTCAAAATGTACTAAACATACTTAGCCTTTATTGCAATGATGATATAATTCCTCAAATTTATCGAAAAACCATACCTCACAATTAACACCAAAAAAATACAAGATCCTTTTAGTGTTGGAGGACTGGACAGATCAGGCTTAGGATTTGCAAAATATGAAGAAGGTGAAGCAGATACCACTTTCAATACCCGCACAAATACAACACAAAATTACTCTTGTATTCCAATTTTCCATTGAATAGAGGGATACTACCCACAATTGAAAATGGCAACCAATTCTGATCTTTTACCAAATAATTGAATAGAGGGATACTACCCACAATTGAAAATGGCATCCAGTTTTGATCTTTTACCAAATGAGAGATTACCACTTTCAGCACACACCACCCCACAATTACAAATACAAGACATAATTATTGTTTTCCAATTTTCCTTTGGGATACAACCGACAATTAAAAATGGCATCCAGTCTTTACTTTTTAACTAATGAGGATCATAATTTTTTTCTCGGCCAATTGAATTACATCCAACTGATAAATTTTAATATTTAAAGATGTTATTTATCAAAATCATATAATTTTATTTTAAATAATTAAATATAAAAATCATAGTTGCATGAGAACTTCTTCAGGCATCTCTGAAATTTGTTTGAACTAAAGAGTTTTTTGGGAGCTTCAATATCAAAGAAATGTGATCTTGAGAATGAGTTTATGATATA
Organism: Picea engelmannii; assembly: GCA_009831015.1. NCBI lineage: Eukaryota > Viridiplantae > Streptophyta > Pinopsida > Pinales > Pinaceae > Picea > Picea engelmannii. The sequence goes on from ML790414.1 coordinate 168,559, forward strand.
TAGAGCTTTAAATTAAAATTTTATTTTTGATATTAATAAATACCAATTTTTGGTATTATTAAATTAAAGTGTAAACATGCTTTTCAATTATTGCACAGACATCTAATTTATTACAAATAATTTTTTATATTGATTCAAAATATCACTCTAAAACAAAGACTAAAGTAAAGTTAAGTTATTTAAAAAATGATTTAAATAAAAAACTTGAATCAACATCATTTGCTCTCCTCTATGATTATTCTGAACCAACCATATCATTCATTTTTATTGTATTTCCATATTACAAGAGTAGTACTATTTTGTTTTTTTTCCAATCAAAATCAAAACAATTATTCAAAATTACAAAGATGTTTGAAGTTTATATCTTAACTTTTAATTTTAAAAATATGTTAACCATTTATATGTGCATTTTTTTTTCTCATTTTCTAGTTGAATCTTTATAGATATTAAAGTTTCATATTCACAAATATATCATATAATTATTGCATAAGTTAAATTAGTAATTATAGTTTCTCTAGAAATATAAGATTTTAATTTTATAGATTTAATACACTTCAAAATTGGTACTTATGACTTCCAAATACATAATTTAATTATGTCAAATAATGAGATTATAATTGGGGTGGAGGATGAAGCATAGATTGACTACATTCACTCTAGAATTGCCAAGTGTACAATCAAGATTGATTCTATTGTCGTCGTCCTTAATTGGCTCATAAACAATTTTAAAAAGTTCAAGAATCTACAATGTTGGATATGAATGGAGGAGTGGTAGTTGAGGGGAGAAATCACGGGTGTAGTGGATGGAGGTAAGGGTAGATATCAAAGCATCTGGTTGATGGAGGCAAGGGACAAAATAGGGGTAGTTTTCTGTTCCATAACAAGAGACACAGATGTTGGGCTATTCTTTGCAGTGATAGAACAATCATCGAGCTGTCTAGCTGAGGTGGATCAACTATGTGATGAGTTGACTCACAAGTTAAGTCAAGTCAATGGTTAAAGTCAAGTTCGAAGTGATCAATTGGGAAAATCAAAGCCAAAGTGTTCGACCAAGAAGTCCAAAGGTCAACCGACAAGAGGTCAAGTGGCAATTGATTGAAGAATGACTATAGGTTGATTGGTAGTCCACTGTAAATCAACTAAAGTAGATTATAACAAAATGCCAAAATTTATGGGATTTGTAGCCAATCTTCTGCATGGATCTATAAACATTATTGGGTACCATGATTTGGAGTTTTTCATACTCTGAAGCCTATAAATAAGACGTCTTATAATTGTATTAAGTTGCTCAAGCTAATATTTAGCAGAAGGTTATCGGTCATGTAGATGTAAGTTGAATTGGTTGTAGGGTTGTTCTTGTATAAAGAAAGAGAGTATGATGAAGATTGTATCATAGGTGTAGGCCAAGGTTAGTCATGTAACTATTTATTTATTGAATGAATAAGACAATAAAAAAGAAATATGCTCAAGGAATGTTGGTTTTCCTTGTTTTGGGTTTCGAGGGTAAAATCTTTGTGTATTATGTGTGATTGTCATAGATTTCTTGTTTAAATCTATATTCTTTTTTCTAGTTGGTTTAGTGTCAGTATTGATTTCTCATCAAGTGGTATCAGAGCCAAGTTGAGAAGTTTTGATACAAGTGGGATCAGAGCCAAGTTGAGAAGTTCTAATTCAAGTAGGAATAAAGCCTATATGTTTCTACAAGTTCTACCAGAGTAGAGTTGAATTGATCTTGGATCTAAGATAAATCTAGGTCTAGTGGGATTTATAAGTCATAGATATTTAAAGTTATTCTTGAAAGAATGGAAAGTTGTTCGAGAATACAAATAGAAAAATTCAATGGCTATAATTTTGATCTTTGGAAGCTTAAAATTGAAGATATCCTTGTAGACCGAGAGCAATGGGTAGTTGTATGCCCAAGAACCATTCTGACAGGTATGTCGTGGGAATAATGGGAGAAACCTAAATAAGGGAAATGGGTACGATTCAACATTGTATTGCACATTCAGTATTTCTAAATGTATCAAGTGAAGACTCTACAAAGAAACCATGGTATAAGTTGGGAAGCTTGTACTAGTCAAAATCCCTAGTAAACAAGTTGTTCTTGCAGAAGAAACTATATCTTCTGAGGAGGAGTGATGAGAGATCAGTAACAAATCATCTAAATGCATTCAATATTGTAATAAGTATGTTATTCTCTATGGATATTAAAATCACCAAAAATGAGAAATCTATTAGAATATTATGTTCTTTGTTAGACCCCTAGGATATCTTAGTCATGACTGTAGGGAGTAATTCGACCACATTAGCGCTAGAATACATGGATGCATCTATAATGTAAAAATAAATGAGACAAAATAACATTGGAAGGATTGACCAAAGATTCCTTAAAGGTCGACCGATTGAAAAAGATGAAGGAAAATTCTCGAGTAGAAAGTCCATGTTGAAGGGTAGATCTAAATCCCTAGTTTAGTCAATGATAAGATGTTGGAAATGTGATAAAGCTAGGAATTACAAGAGAGAATACAAGTAAAATACGAGGAGTATAACCCTTCCAGGTGTGCTACATATTCTTGGTTTGAAAAGAAACCTAAATTCGTCAAAAATATGAGTGATGCAGGTGTGAAGACTCTATCTCACAAGGATACATGCAAAGTGGTTAGGGGTGCAATGGTCTTGATAAAAGGAGTTCAGACTGGAAATATATACAATTAGATAGGGAATTCCAACTCGAATGGATACAATAGTATTGTTGTTCCTAAAGTCGATAAAAACCAACTCAATTGTTCTTCGTCAAGCCGACCCAACCATGTCATGGCACCAGAGGGTGGGACACATAGGAAAAAATAACTTCGAGCTATGCACACCAAAGGTATGGTCAAAGGATTTCCAATTGTAATTTGGAAGTCAATTTTTGTTAACATTACATATATGGAAAACAAAATCAGGTTAGGTTTCCATCTGGAAAGAAAAGGTGAAATGGGATTCTAGAATTGATGCATAGTGATATGTTTGGGCATACGAAAATACCTTCACTTGGTCGATCCATGCATTATGTCTTCTTCATAAATGATTTTTCTAGAAAGACATGGATATATTTCTGGAGGAATAAATCATATGTTTTCAAGAAATTCAAAGAGTTTAAATTTCTTGTGGAAAAGTAGACAGATAAGAAGATCAAGGTGTTGATAACTGACAATGATGGTGAATTCTCTAGAAAGTATTTTGAACAGTTTTGCAAGAAGTGTGGCATAAAACAGCAAAAAACCACACCATATACCCCCCCCAAAAATGGATTTTCTTAAATAATGAAGAATACATTAATGTACAATGGAAGAATCATGCTCAATGGTGCAGGGATCTCATAATAATTCTAGGCATAGGTAGTCAACATTGCAAAATATTTGGTAAATAGGCATTCTTTGTAGGCTCTAGTCGACTTGACTCAACATGAGGTATGGTTTGGTAAGAATTATTCTGTTTCAAATATCAAAGTATTTGGTTGTGATGCATTTGTGCATGTTCCCAAGGAAAAGAGGAGCAAGCTGGACAAGAAGACAATCAATTGTATTTTCATTGGGGACAAGTATGGCATAAAAGGATATAATCTCTGGGATCCTGCATCAATGAAAATAGTGTATAATTGAGATGTGTTCTTTAGGGTAATTGAAGGAACTTCCCAGTATGGAGAGGTTTAAAAAAAAAACCCAGAGAGGATAGTGTTTGAACTGAGGAATGAAGAAAATGATTCAAATGAGTCGAATGGATCAAATAAAGAGGTTGAACAATTGACTCTAGTTGTAAGGAGGTATGAATGAGTAAGAAAACTAGTTGAAAGGTATAGTCCACCTAATTTCTATTCTACATTTGTGTTATATTCCATTAATGAGGAGCCGAAGTCAGTGAGGGAGGAAGTCGAATTGACAGGGTGAAAACTATAGAAGGATTCCATGGTCGAAGAAATGGAATCTTTCTACAAGAATGAGACATAGGATTTGGTTGAATTACCTAATGGAAGGAAAATTTTCAGTAGCAAGTGGGTGTACAAGAAAACGATGAATGCAACAGGTCAAGTCAAGAAATTCAAAGCTTGAATGGTAGTGAACGGATATTACCAAGTCGAAGGAGTTGAATTTAGTGATATTTTTTCCCCTATTGCAAAATTAAATTCCATTGGAGTACTAATGTTTCTATTTCCAACATTTGATTTTGAGATAGAGAAAATGGATGTGAAAACAACATTCCTACACGGGGACTTGGAAGAATAAATATATATGAAACATCCTAAAGGATTTGCAGTAAAGGGAAAGAAAGAGCTAGTATGAAAGTTGAAAAGACCTCTTTATGGTCTAGAAGAATCACCAAGGATGTGGTACCGAAAGCTTGATACCTGCATTCTTAGTTTGAGATTTGTGAGAAGCAAGCTTGATCACCGTGTATATTACAAGGAAGAAGGAAATCATTTAATATACGTAGCTCTATATGTCAATGACATGATGTTGGTCAGAAACAACATGGATGAAATAAAGGAGGTGACCAAGCAAGTGTCTTCCAAGTTTGACATGAAGGGTCTTGATGCAACGAATTTCATTTTGGAAATGGAGATCAAAAGAGATCGGGAGGTTAGAAATATTTGTTGAATAAGAGGAAGTATATTGAAATGTTTTTGAAGTGTTTCAACATGTAGGATTGCAAACCAATCAAGGTACAAATTTTTGTGGGAGAAAAACTAACTACTGAACAGTGTCCAAAGACACATGAAGAGATAAAGGGCATGAAATATACTCCCTATGATATTTTTTTCGGTAGTATGATGTATGTGATGGTCTTCACTCGACAAAACATTGCTCATGCAGTGGGAGTATTGAACAGATACATGAAGCACCAACCCTAGAAGACACATATCCTCTTCTTTAGGGAACCAACCCTAGGAAGCACCGACTCCTTGTCTTTAGGGAACCAACCCTAGGAAGCACTAACTCCCTCGTCTTTAGGGAACCAACCCTATGAAGAACCAACTCCCTTATATTTAGGTCACCAAACCTAGGAAGCACCAACTCCCTTATCTAGTAAAGTATATGAATCCTCCCTTTCTCCTCCCTTCCACCCTCATTGCGTACATATCATCAGTTCCTGTTCTTGGACTCTACTTATGTTTTAATCTTATGATCTTGACTACAGAGACACTTTCTTCTTCACTATTCTTTTTTCCTTATATAGTATTCCAACTGGTGTGAGCTATGAAGAATTGTGTCTCTTTGTTTGAACCATTGCACCTCTCCATTTAAATTAACAATAATAACATTTGTATTTCCTTTATTGTTATTGATACATTATCACGAAATATTTTCAATTTTAATGAGAGGGTTTTCCATAAATCGATCACAAGTATGGATCGATTCCATTGACTCAATTCCATTTATGTTTATTTTATCATAAATTTAATTTGATCGAATAGATTTGTGACTAGCTCTATAATGATTTTCATGTATTTCCTCACTTAAGATAAATCAAGACAAAGTCCATATCACATATAGTTTAATGTTCCTTCTTGACCAAGATAAATTTCTTATACTGTGTGTTAAATTTTACATAGAAACACTTCGAGACCTCTATTCCATACGACCACACGTGGTGACCAGGCGCTAAGTCAAACGAGTGCTTAATTACTTATCAATATCAATGGTCACATTTTAATTGCATGTTGAGATTGATTACTGTGATTACTTCAGAACTTCATCCTTTGGGACTTAAAACCTTTGAAATCATTCAATCTTCCTGGAGTGTATTTCACTGAAGTGCGTATACTATATTGAACAGTCAATAGTTAATCTTCTGTTGGACGGATGATCTTAGCTTATATAGAGTTTTTAAACAAATTGACGGTTAGGACTGAACCCATAGTTGAGAGAACGATTCTCATTTACTTCAACATTTCAGAGTTTCGAGACTCCAAACTTTACAGTACTCCAACTCCTCTGGAGAAAATTTCGTCGGAGTGCGTATACTCTATTCACTAGAAGATCAGATGGTTCTGACTTAATCTTTGGTTGAGTGGATGGTATGCAAAAAAAAAACAACGTGTTTTGTGTTGTAGCTTGTAGGCACTTCATTTCACCAAGTGACCATATATCATCACCATTTGTTAACCCAGTTGGCCCTTTATCTCATCACCACTTTACATATGACCTTAACATGTGACCGAGGGTGTTTTCTAAGTGCTTAACCAAGCGAGTGCTTAATTTTTTATCAATATAGACGGTCGTGTTTTATTTAAATGATGGACGGTTCTCGTTCACTTTGGAATTTCGGCCTTCAACGCTTCGGGTGGTTGTTGGTAGGAGAAACTAGATATCCCTGAAGAACATACTCCTAGAGTGACATAGCTTGCTAACATCACTGCTAATGTGTCACTGGCTGAGTGGCTGCCACATGTCACCTAGGTTCGTAAATTACGTATACCTAAAGTTCCAACTGAACCTTAACACTTGTCACCATCTGATTGCACCGCATGTCCTCATCGACATGGTCTTGTTGACATGGACTATGATGACGTTGGATATTAATGTGTGTGCCATGTGTCTTACTTCGTGACTTCGAAGCTCCAGCCTTTGGGTGAACTTACATTTTTTAAACCCTTTACACCGGAGTGGTCAATGCTGAAGTTGACCACAATTGGACCTGCCTATCCTAATCCAACGGTCACCAAGCATTTTCTAGATCTGATGACCTCCATTCACTTCAGAAATTTGGGGCTCTAGCCTTTCGGTGAATTCATATGTTCTTGGCTTCTTTTTGCTAGAGTGGTCATCGTCGGAGTTGACTGTCTCCTTTTACTGTGATCTAACGATTCTAATGTTTTAATCCAGATCGACGGTTGAATATAGTTCATGACTTCGGGGCTTTGGCATTCATGTAAAATTGTATGCCCTTGGCTTATTTTCACCGGAGTAGTCAGTGTCAAAGTTTACCGTCTCCTTTTACTGAGATCTGACGGTTCCAATTTTTTACTCCAAATCAATGGTTGATGAAAGTTTGTGACTTCGAGGCTTCGACCTTCGGGTAAATTTATATGTTCTTGGCTTCATTTTGCCAGAGTGGTCAGCGCCAGAGTTGACCATCTCCTTCCCTTAACTGTGATCTATAGTTGAGGATTATTTATCTCGATATGATGTTTGGGATTTAAATATTCCTAACCTATAACTTCCCCTCGATCTGACGGTCCTGATTTGTCCCAAAAACTACATCAACAGACAAGATTCCTCCTCAATTCTTTTGGATTTTTATTGTGGGGATTTCAATCCCGATAGCATTTCTGCTATGTGATTTTCCTTTTGATCTTCTCTTAAAGTTCTTATGCACCCTATTTGACATCAATGACAATATCGTACCACTATTTCCAACATTGTTTCCTATTTTATATATGATTTTTATGATTTCATGCACGCCTAAGGCTCCACTAACATATGGTTCTAGAAGTTTGAAGTTCAAGGATGGCCTTCACCAACATTACATGAGATAAAATGGGGATTGTGTCCCCCTCATCAACCACCAATTATTTAAAATGCTACAATCACCCAAGGCACCTAATCCATTATCATATACATTTAAATCACTAAATGGGAGAGGATAACCTAGAAACAAATAGGTCCCTAGAACATGCAACTATGCAACTTGAGAAACTTGATATTGAGCTTACTTATGCAATTATGCAACTATGCAACTTATGCAACTTTATGCAACTTTATGAAACTATGCAACTTATGCAACAATACTTTGATGATATTCTAACTTGATATTGAGCTTACTAAGGAACACAATGCCATCTCATCTAATATTTCATCAATGAATGGAATAGGGAACTTCTCCTTAATGGTGATTTTATGAATTTCTCTATGCAAATATGCAACTTATGAAACTATACAACTTATGCAACTTGATCTTGAGCGTACTTATACAACTATGCAACTTTATGCAACTTTATGAAACTATTGAACTTATGCAACACGACTTTCATGATATTTTAACTTGATATTGAGCTTACTAAGGAATACAATGCCATTTCATCTAATATCTCATCAATGAATGGAATAGGGAACTTCTCCTTTCTAGTGATTTTATGAAGTTCTCTACCAGGTATAACATTTAAATGAATTTAACTTTATGCAACTATGCAACTTATGAAACTTGATATTGAGCTTACTTATGCAACTTATGCAACTATGCCACTTGATTAACTTGATATTGAGCTTACTTATGCAACTTATGCTTCCCTATATTTTCTATGCAAGTGTATATTAGGCAAAATTAAAGATTCATATATTGTTTCTACCTTGGGATTGATAGAATCACTTTGAATGGCATCTATCTTGGGAGGATATGTTACAAGTTTTAGTGGGATACCTAGAGAGAAGGACATATTATGAATGAAACTTCCTCTAAAATGATTCAATGGGTATTCAACTAATCCCACTAAAGCTAAGTGCTATGGAATATTATTTGAGTGAAACATAAATATTTCTCCTAACTATTTTCAAGAAAATACAAAAGTTGGAGCTTAAATTCTTACCTTGAAAATAAATTTCACCTTGAGGGTGAATATTGTAAGGATGTGCAATCAAATCGAATTTGTTTCAACTTTATGGTAGGAATGTGGAATTTCCAATGAGTTAAAATATGTAGAAATATCTTCAACATTGGACACAATCATCTTTGAAAACATAATGGAGTTTCCATGCCAATCATATACTATTTTTCGATGTTGGATCATGATAAATTGGACTCTCTCCAACCATGCCCAATTAAATAGTAGTGTACAAGATATTTTATCCAACCAACATACTATATTCAAGGATAGCACAATAGAAAATGAACTTAACGTGCAAATAAGGAACAAACAAGATGGCATACCTTCTTATCAATCTTTTTGTAATGGGACAAAATAATCTATGAATACTTTTCCCACACATTTATATGACATTAGTCCACCTAGTTTGAGCATAAATAAGATGGTGTACCAAAAGGAAGAAGCCATACCACTTGTGGAAATTGATGAAAGAGATATTGATGTACAAGATAATTATCTACAATAATTGAATCCTAAAGTGCATCCTATATTACAAGAATTTGACCAAATCTATGTGGTGGCCTCTTGGGATGAGTTGGACCAACTCTATGTTGTGGTCTCTTGGCTTCTACCTTTTGGGATGAGTTGGAACAACTTTATGTTGTGGACTCTTGTTGGATCCCTAGTGTTAAATTTCAATTCTAGTAGTTAAGATTTTATGTATTCTTTAACTTTATAGAATTAAAACAATAACTATAAAATTAAGGATCATTGAAAGAAATACATCCACAACATTACACAATATTTATCCTAGGAAACCCTCTTAGGAGAGAAAACCCAACATAACTTCTTTAGTATAGATTCTGCAACAAGTACAATGTCTCTCTAGGAGAGATCTCACCATAATAGAAGATAAACCAGAATAGACCAACCACACTAGGGTAGCGCACCACTAGGCCAAAATATGTCGCCTAAATGTCTTCTCCTTGCTACTGTTTCCACTTGTCAAATGTCTGCACTATAAATTTATCTTGAGAGCTTGTGTTGTATATATATCCAAATTATGCACCTAGCCTCCTTATAAATACACATTGGACTGCCCCCTTAAATAAGATATGGTTGATTTGACAATTTACCCTTACAATTTACAATTGACTTTTTCCCAAGGCGTTAACCAAGCCAACTTTTACAAATACAATATAATAATTTCTTTTAGGGGTTTTTTCATTACAAATACAATAAGAATATCTTCCGAAGTTACCCAATCTTCAACACCTAGAAAACTCTACATCGAACATAGTGTGTTGACAAGTTGGCAAGGGATATATACATTTAATGTGGGAGCTCTTCCTAGTAGACCAATTGGGATAGTAAACCTTGGGGAGCTCTTCAAATATATCCCTTGTATAATCCACATAGAGATGTGGGATAGAAACTACCATGAAAAACAGTATGGATACCAATTCTTAAGTCATCATAGTGAAAAATGAAAAATTCACTTTCCACTACCCTTCCCCTCGAAAAAATAGAGGAAAATTGTTTGATGTGAGATGATGTTGGCCCAAAGTTGGATGTTGTTGAAATTTAATTGGATTCTAAGCATGCCGTCAAATACAACTTGGAGTTTCATATGATTAAAACTTGAATCTTACCTTTGTTATCCTTTAAAATCTGGAGTAGTCTAGGACTACTCGAAAAGTTGGTTGAAGAAGAAGCCTCCAATAGAAAAATTGGTGGGCTTAGAGACAAGTATTAAGTATGAATATAAACATCAGTAGTAGCCTACATAAAATTTCTATACAGTATTGGAACTTGGTATGCATCGATTCCTTACCCTTCCGATCCACCTATAACATCTTCTTAAAGCCTGATTCTTTGTTTTTTTCTTGCAGTTATTCTCCACGTTTTATTTTTTCTCTTTAATTGATTCTTTGTGCAATATTTTTTTTTTCCTTGAGGGGTAATTACATGTCATTGATTTGGTTTGAAATATGTGTCATCAAAATTACCACTAATAGAGCATGTATAAATTCGACCAAGTCCTTTGTTTTCACAAGAAACATCCAAAAGAAAAATGAAACATTAAAAAGAAGTCAATTTAGGGCTCAGATGGTGGGAACAAGCAGGTTAAAATTACAATGATGGAGATCCAACATGCCACTCATATTGACAATTTTCGTGCATTCATGGTTTTCAACATCGCACGGGATTTAACGACATGCATAGATCTCTGAAGAGCCAAAGTGTCGAAGTTACGGAGCCCCAAAGTGCCAAAGTGGACCCTCAATGCCACGTCACTTTGGAAGTTTGTTCATCTGGGAGGTTTTAGTCCAGAGCAAGAAAAGTGCCAAAGTTTCAGAGCTTCGGAGCCTGGAAATGCTGGAGTGGGCCATCACTGTCACATCACTTTGGGAGTTCGTTCATATGGGAACTTTTTGTCCAGATCAAGAAAAGTGTCGAAGTTCTATAGTTCCAGAGTCCCAAAGTGTAGAAGTGGGCCCTCTCTTCCACATCACTTTGAGAGTTTTTTCATCCAGGAGGTTTTGATTCAGAGAAAGCAAAGTGATGAAGTTCCAGCGTTCCGAAGCCCTAAAGTGATTAAAATTAATGGTTAAAGTAATCGTGGTCTAATTAACAATAAATGAGAGTTAATGACTCTGGGAGAAATTCACTCCGGGATATTTTCATGCTTCGAAATCCAAAACTATTGAAGCTTGAAGTCCCGAAGTGACGTCAGGTTGCCACATCACTACGAGCCCATACTAATCTAGGAGGTTTTCAAACGTAGCACTGCAGGTCTCCCGAAGTTCTGAAATTTCTAAATCCTTAAATGGTTATAGTATTAATATTGGGTTAATAGGTCTAATATAAGCACAAATTAGTGACTTTGCGAGATTAGCACTCCACGATATTTAGATGTAGAGAAAACCCATTTCTCTAGAGCTCCAAATTGATGAAGTGTCGAATACATTTGGAACTCATCAATAATGACATGTGGCACTCATCTAAGGCCCTTTTATTGTGTCATCCGTGCTATTTCCAGGTGACACATATCCCTCTCTTTTCATGACCCATCGATGATACAACATTAGTTCACCATGTCACTCTTGAAATTCATCCATCCAAAAAATGTTCATAATTTTCACTCAGAATCTCCTGAACCCTGAAGAGGTGGAGTCACAAAGTCCCAAAATGATGAAGTTTAAAGTTTTAAAAGGGGGTGCCAAACCAGGAACGAGGAAAATACACGTCCAGACTCCAGAAAAGTGTAACACGACTTGTTTCAGTCCTCAAAAGGATAAATGGGAGAAATAAACAACCACACTTTAAGTTGTCTCTAATGGCCTCCAAAAACATGCATGCATGCCATGATCAATACAAAACTCAGTTATGTCACTCTTGGCCATTTCTATCAGATCTCAGTTCATTCCAATGCATGCATCAATCCAGTTTCATTGTTAGTAGCGATTTTCAATTGTTTAGTTGAATATTCTTTTAGTTTAAGGCATGATAAGTGGTATTCTATGTGTGATAAGAACCACTCCCTTTTGTTAATTCAAGTTTGGATTTCTCTTTGATATACTCCAACGTGTTTTTAGTTCAGTTAATTAGTTGTGTTACAACTAGTAGTATAGAGTTAAGCCTCAGTCCCAGATGGACAACATCCTCTGCAAATATTATAAATATGTAGTTTCTATATGTTTTAAAGGGTTGTGGCTTTTTTTGGGAAAAATATCAATAAAAAAACTGGTTGGACCCATTTTGTGCATGGAATAAATCTCTATGCCCGATGAAGATACTATTGATGATAGTGTGTTCGTCTCCAAATTTGTATGTGTTTCTTATATTGAATACAATTTTGATTTGTGCGAAGTACATTTCTTTTCCTTCAACTACTGTATAACTTCTCTTTATTATTTTTCAACCTATGATAACAACTATGATTTCATGAAGATTTGTTTTTATTGCAACCCATGGGTGTAATTGTGTTTTTTGATACATGTTTATTGTATTGAAATGATATTTTAAGTATTAAAATTCTTGTAGTAGATTATTCACTGAGTGGATTGTTGTTCCCCTTTGTTTTTTACCTCTATTATTTCACTTGTCTGTCATTAGTGTGCCACCAGCGAAGGAGGAACCTCATCCATATATTTTTTCCAACCCAACCATGCTCTTGTCTTGGCAAAACCAACCCTCTAAATGACCAACAAAAAATAAAAATACCAACCATTCTAAAACTTGAGGTGGCCTAGATTTTCCCTTTAGTAGTCGGGTGTAGACCATAGGACCAAATTCTTTTGGCACCACTGTTGGGGAATAGAGTAATGGAATATATTTCTCTAGTAGAACGACAATGATTAGATCTAATATTTGATGGTGAACAAATACCATACACATTTAGATTGTAGATCATTCACCTAGCAACTCCATGGTTAAACGATCCAGTGACGACTCCACAGTTTTAAGAAGTCATATTTTCAGATGGAAGCCATCTTGGCTAGAAGGTTTGCTCCTTTTAATTTCTATGTTGTTCCTGGTTTTCCAAATGTTGTTCCTACTATAAATGAGTGGGGTGATTTCTTGCCCAGATTTAGAGAACATAGATATGACAACCCTATTGAGCATTTGCTTGAGTTTCATGAACTCATGCATCAATGGGAAATAAATCATGAGGATGTATTAATGAAGATATTCATGTATTCATTAAAGGGATATGCTTGTGAGTGGTATCGATCCTTTCCCTATGCTAGCATCTCCTCTTTGGAACAATTCTAAGTTGCATTAAGTGAGCATTGTAAAAGGTTTCTTCTAGCTGATTTACGTTTTGAAGACTGTTGTGAAGAATTTGGATCTCATATTTGATAGTCACTTATTAGTTCTTCTAGTAGTGAAAATAAAAGAGATTTTTCTGTTGAGGAAGTGGAGGAAGACTTGGTTACATATTAATCTTCTTATGATTATTTTATTCAAAAATATGATATTAGGAATTACATAATGATGAAATTGATGATAACAAGGCTTTGGATACATCTTGCATTATTCTAGATGTCCCAGTTAGTCATTGTTATGATACATCTAGTGTTCTATGTTCTCATAAAAATTTGATTAACTATGAAGAAAGTGATGTTGAAGGTCATGAGCAAGTTATTCCCCTTCCTTCTGAAATTGTTGAGCAACAGGTAATTTATAAGTCTAAAGATGACATTTTGGAGCTAGAACAAGGAAAAACCAGCAATGTAGAAGACATACCCATTCATTTCAAACAACAAGATGAGAAGTATCAGGAGTGTTTTGCTCCCCTTTATGGTTTTGAATCACATGACTTTCATGGGCTGTTTCAATGAGGACAAGAGAAACTCAGTCTTGTTTATAATGCAGATATCACACAACAACAAATTTGTCCTCTCAACCAGTTGGAGGCTTTTCATGAATTTCAAGATCCAATAGAAAGATTGATGGATTATTATTTTTCCAAAATCTCAAACATGGTAAGTTTTAGCATGATCAATTTTTGCAACCGTGAGTATGAGATGCATCCTAATTTTTTTTGCATATGACATATCCTCTTGTGATTATTCTAAAAAATGTCATGCAAAGAGTTATGGCTCTCATTCAAATGGTTTCTTGGTTTCATTGGAAATCTGATTACACATGATTACCTGGTTTTCAGCTGAATAGAGTAGGTAGTAGGAGAATAAGCTCTTAGTTTGAGTAGTTAATTTTTCAGTTCACAGATTGTTTTCAATATGTTCATTTTTTGAGTAGTTTCTGTGTAGATCAACAATAAGACTCCATATATCAACAAAGGCAATGGGGTGTAGCTACAGTTTTAAGTTTCATATTGAGCAAAGAATCCATATCCCAACAAAGGCACTGGGGTGTAATAACTATTTCGAACTTCATAGATGCATGGTTGAGAAACAGTGGCAGAGATACATGGTTGGAAGACAAAAATAGAGGTGAGAGAAGGTAGGTAAGAACAATTATTTATTTCTAAGGCACCTGATCTACTGTTCTTAGCACCTCATAGGGAAGTGCTATCCCCAGTTAGAGCCAATGTTGGAACTTAAGTATGCATCACGTCCTTACCCTTTTGATTCACCTATAACATCTTCTTAAAGCACGATTATTTGTTTTGTTCTTTCTAATTTATTCTCCACCTTTTAATATTTCCCTTTAATTGATTCTTTACGCCATATTTTTTGTTTTCTTGAGGGGTAATTGCATGTCGTTGATTTGGTTTGAAATATGTGTCATCAACGTTACCACTAATAGAGAACGTAGCAGGTTGACCGATTCCTTTGTTTGCACAGGAAACATCCAAGAAAAAAATGCAACATTCAAAAGCAGTCAATTTCGGGCTCAGATGGTGGGAAAATACATGTTAAAATTGCAATGATGGAGATCCAATAGGCCACTCAGATTGACAATTTTCATGCATTCAAGGCTTTCAACATCCCCTGAGATTTAATGAAAAGCACATATCTTTGTAGAGCCGAAGTGTCGAAGTTTCAGAGCCCTGAAGTGTTAGAGTGTGCCCTCAGTGCCACGTCACTCTGAGAGTTCATTCATCTGGGAGGTTTTGGTCTAGAGCAAGCAAAGTGTCGAAGTTTTGGAGTTTCAGAGCCCTAAAGTGTCGTAGTGACCCCTGACTACCACGTCACTCCGAGATTTCATTCATTTGGGAAGTTTTGGTCCAGAGCAAGCAAAGTGTCGAAGTTCCAAAGTTTTGGAGCCCCGAAGTGCTATAGTGGGACCTCACTGCCACATCACTCTGAGAGTTCGTTCATCCGAGAGGTTTTGGTCTAGAGCAAGCAAAGTGTCAAAGTTCCAGAGTTCTAGAGCTATGAAGTGATTAAAATTGATGGTTAAAGTAATCACAGTCTAATTGCCAGTAAATGCAAGTTAATGACTCTAGGAGAAAGTCACTCCAGGAGATTTTCATGCTTCAAAATCCAAAACTCCCAAATCCTGAAGTCCCGAAGTGACATCAGGCTGCCATGTAACTCCGGGATTGTACTACCCTAGGAGGTTTTCAAATGAAACACTACAAGTCTCCTGAAGTTCCGAAATCCCAAAATCCTTTAATGGTTAAATTATTAATCTCAAGTTAATAGGTATAATATAAGCACAAATTAGTGACTTCGCGAGATTAGCACTCCGAGAGATTTAGATGTAGAGAAAACCCAATTATTTGGAGCTCCAGAGTGCTGAAGTATCGAAGATATGTGGAACTCATCAATAATGACACGTGGCACTCATCTCAAGCCCTTTGATTGTGTCATCCGTGTTATTTCCAGGTAACACATATCCCTCTCTTTTCATGACACATCAAAGATATGACATCGGGTCACCATGTCTCTCTACCAGTTCAACCATCTGGGAAATGTTCATACTTTACACTCAGAATATCCTAAACGTCGAAGACCCAGAGTCTCGAAGTCTCGAAATGATGAAGTTTAAAGGTTTAAAGAGGGGCGCCAAACCAAGAATGGGGAAACTACACGTCTAGACTCCAGAAAAGCACAACATGACTTGCTTTAGTCCTCAAAAGGATAAATGGGAGAAAGACACAACCACACTTTCAGTTGTGTCTGGTGGCCTCCAACAATGTGCGTGCACGCCATGATCCACTACTACAAATGGCCGGATTATTCCAAGAAATGTTTCCACGTTTCCATTAGTTTCATATTTTGTTTTAAATAGAGCAGGATTTTCGTCGATATTGCCATGAAAGTTTTTCGCAATATCAACAAAAAATTATTTTAACCTGGTTGGAATTTTCGTCATTATTGCCACAAACTTTCGTGGCAATAACAACAAAAAATTTTCCTATCTCAGTGGTCAGTGTTAACGGCTAGTTGACTACTTGATCTATATAAGCCTGATTTTAAGAGACTTTTAGACACAATTGCTATAGTTGCAACACTCTTCTTGGATTTTGTTTGAGTTGTTTATTTTTTTCGTCACCCACCTGTTGAACAAATCCAATTCTTGAACTACATAGCTTGGATTTTGAACTTGCAAGGTTAGTATGTTTTTTTATTGATGTACTCATTTAACTTGTAAATTTTTGTTCAAATGTCCAAATTTCATGTAGTTTGTTTCTTCCTTGATAATATATTATAGGTGTAGTACCATATTTCATGTCTTTGGTTTTTGGATCTAGTTAGTATATTCTATGGAAAAGGGTATGTGGATTCCATAATATTCTAGGTTTATGGAATACACATACCCTTTTCCCTTCAATTGTAGCTATAATTTCTCTCTCTTTTCATTGATAAAGATATGAAATTTCTCTTGATACTCAACCCCGATCGGTGAAATGATAGTAATTGATTGTCATTTTCTTCTCTCTTTTATTTTTAAGAACTAACAAAAAAACACCAACAAAGCTTGATTGAAGCTTTGATACCACTTGTTACATCCCTAGTACCCAAATGGGGTCACACTTGCATAAATTGAAAATAATATAACAATGACAATAATGGTTGGGATACTTGCACACCTAATGGTTGGCTAGCACTTAGTAATTCAATTAAATGAAGGAAGAAATCTCCATGAATAAACTCTTGAAGTTGATTGTTATATTGATAAATGATAAGTTATGGTATATATAAGATAGGGAGGAAACTCATGTTTATAACAATAAGATACATAAACACTAACCCTAAACTTATGTTAGGTATATATGTCGTTATTATATAGATAAAACATTTGTACACATAGGACCTTTCTTGGCTTATGACTAAGAACCTTTAACAAATGAACTTATGATTATATACCATAGTCTTCCAATATAAATAAACTATATTTGTTTCAACTTTATCAATAAAATCCACATACCCTTTTCTTATATGTGATGTTGTTTCTCTCAATTTTTTATAATCACACACAATTCTAGATGTAGTGATTAACTTTAGTTTGTATTTGATGTAACTTGTTTATACACTATTAATAAGGATCAATATCTAAAATATAAAAAATTCATGACGAAATCTATGATAACATGATGAAATCTACTAGTCAGACAATGAAAAATGAGAACATGCCAAAGTGTCTTAGAAAATAAATCTGTGACCACTGTAAGTAGCATAAAATTGTGACCATTTTATGTAGATGCAAATCAACATGTCATAATTTAAACCAACCCAACCCAATTGTGGATGACAAGTGGTTGGCATTCTTTTTTTAGTGGTGAATTTCAAAGATTGACATTTTGTCTACAAAACAACTTAGAGGCTAGTGTATGGTGTCGAGTGATTCAAGTTTGAGAAATTTTGACCACTTTCGTTAAATGATGTGTAATTATTTTCCATGGTTATTCAGTACACAATACTCTATAGTACAAATTGAAGCATATCTATATTAATAGTTAATCAGTAGTAAAAAAAAAAGCATGTCAACATGTCTTAGAAGAAATAATTGTGAGGATTGTAGGTCACTGTAAATAAACATATCATAATCAAAATGAGTAGCTAAAATATAAAAAATTGACAACTTACTATTTGGTATGGTGTAAGTAAGACAATTACTTGTTAGGACAAGGATTTGTCACTATGAATGCAAATTACAGGAAGCTTGCTCGGTTAAGAGCAGCATTAGAGGCGAGGGGCGATGGAAAATGTTATTTCCCTTGCTATGATTGCAGAGGCCTGCAAAAAAAAAATATTTTTAATAACAACAGCTCAAATACATTGTAGGGAGAAGGGGAACGCCGAAGGGGGTTATGAATATCGTCCCTTGGTAAGAGGATTCAATATTTAATGTATTCTCTATAATAATTAGTATGTCATGAATTTTAGTAATATTTCTTATTGGGATTTTTATATTTTCTATACACATTAACTTTTCTATGTTGTTTTTAAATATATAGATGATGCCCCCAAAATGTCGACCTCCAGATAGCTATTTTCCAAGTACTAGCAGAAATACTACTTTACACGGAGATGAACTTCGAGATCAGAATATTGAAGTTGTTGATCAAGTTATTAATGATGATATGGATGGAGATAACGTTAGTGATTCAAATCAAGAAGATGAGATACACAGATTGATCCAAGACAAATTTTCTCCAATGGATGAGGACAACCAGGATAATAGTCATGATGTTGATCCTCTACTCGAAATGTCACGTCAACCTCTTTATGAAGGCTCAACAACAAATCTTTTATCTGCTATATTGTTTTTGGTGAAGCTGAAGATTTTGAATGGTTTATCAAACTCATGTCTCACACAGATACTAAGGCATTTAATTTTTTAATTATTTAAGCCTGCATGTTCACAAATACTTTAAAGGTTCAATGTTTTCCTATATTGCTATTGTTTTCTAATTTGTAAATTAGTATATTGGATGAGATATTAATGATTAATTTTTTTTACATTGACTTATTGTTTAGAATTTTGTAGATTGTTAGGTGAAGTTCTATTACCGACGTCAAATATTTTTCCATGCACATATCGAGAAATTTCCGTGATTTTGAAAGAAATTGGAATGGACTATCAGGCTATTGATGCATGTCCTAATGAACATATCATATATTATGGACAATATGAATTAGAAAATGAATTCCCATAATGTCAAATAAGTAGATATCGAGCCGATAAAGCATCAAAGAAGGTACCTCGCAAAGTTCTTTGTTATATTCTGGTAATTCCACGTTTCCAACGGTTGTTCAGGTGCCAAAGTATAACACAGTTTATGGTTTTCCATGCAAAGAACAAAAGTCGAGATGATGTTCTTTGAATTCCTGCATATGGTTCTGCATTGAACTACATCGAAGAAAAGTGGCCAGTTTTTTAAAAAGAACCTTGTAATGTTAGACTTTCGTTAGCAGCTGATGGTGTCAATCCATTTGGAGAGCTTCATTCTACGTACTCAGTGTGGCTTGTTTTTGTTATAAACAATAACCTTCCTCCTTAGAGGTCGATAAAGAGAGAGAACACAATGTTGGCAATGATTGTTCCACGTATTTAGTTATCTTTTATTTGCTTTAAAGTATGACAAAATATTTCATTTCTTTGTTTTGTGCAGGGGAATTATTTCTTTTATATATAGCAACTTCTAGATAAGTATAATTAGTCATGCAATATGTTGAACCAATTAGGTAGGTATGAGGTTAAAGATATGAATGTATATATTGAGACTTTCATTGATGAGTTGTTGAAGCTATGGGATGGTGTCACTATGTATGAAATCTCTAGACCAATAGAGAAAAAATGATTTCAATTCCATGGAATACTATCATGGACAATTCATGATACTCCCGGGTTAACACATTTTTGTGGTATATTGTTACTTTATTTTGTGATTGAATATTATATATATTTATTGAAAAAATATGCATTATTTTAAATTGTAACTCTAATTTGACACTACTACATTGGGCGCAAATTACGATGAAATATTACGATGGTTTAAAATTTCATCGTATTTTTTTTGCTTTTTTTGGACTAAATATACTTTTTTTTTTTCGGGTTCCAAATGTTGGTCGTTCTAGTGACCAACCTTCCAAGTTGGTCGTTTTAACGACGAAAGTTGGTCGATAGAGAGACCAACAATGGCACGTGTGAGAATAAATGGTCATTTACTACAAATCAATCTTATATATATCTCAGTTACGACAAATTTGCTATAGTTGCGACAATCATTTTCTACATTTGTGAAAATCATTCGGGTGTTCGGATGCAATGGTTTTCTGTTTTTTTATGAAATCTTGATTTCAATTCTCTTCCAAGAAGAGAAACATTGAATTGATCAGACTCTACATAGATGATATTTTGAAGGTTAGTACTTAAAAAAATTCTGTGTGATTTAGTAATTTGGTGCCATTGAACTATTTTATGGTTTATTTTCACTCCTTAAATCAAATTTTATGGTTTATTTTAACTCTTTAGAAAGATTTTATGGTTTATCCACTTTTGATAGAGTAAAAAGATTATTGATTCAGCTACAATCACTCTAATTTTTTTCTTATATTTCATGGAACTTCTTGAATATCTAAGTATCCTTGCCTTAGTAAATTTACATTTAGGGTTTCCTCCTCGAGTTGGAAAAGAACCAACTAGAAGTGAAGAGCATTGGCATTTTTGTTGATATTGGGCATTAGTACTCTTGTGTATCCCTAAAGCTACCCTAATTTTTATTAGGGACTTAATATTATATACTGTGATTTTGGTTGATAATAGATCCACCTCCTCTTATTAATGTTTCATTCTTTTAGGATTCATGTTGTCCCTTATTTTTTCTGAACATGCTGTATAATTTTCATTACAAATATCTAAATATATACCAAATTATTTGAATATATCTGTATATTGTACTTATAATGTTTCAATGGATTTGTTGTAATAGGTAATTACAATGTCAACTCCAGACGAGAAAAGAGAGCTTGTTATGTTAAAGTGGCACATGGTGATTCATGGTGATGGGAAATGTTATTGCCCTTGTTGTGAATGTAGGGGTTTTAATGGAAGAAGACTACCTTTAAAAAAAGTTGAAAAACACTGTAGGGAGAATGGGCACATTGAAGGGGGCAATGAATATCATCCCATGGTAAGTAATTAGTTATTATAGATCTTTAAGGGTATTATACATTAATTTTTTTTTTTTTTAATTTATCTTTCAAAATAATATTTTTGATATACTCTAACTGTATTTTATTGCTTCCATTGTTTTTATTAAAGAAAAATCATCCTAAGAATGTGATGCCACCTAGTAGGAGACGTTTTCATAGAGTTAATACTAAAGAACAAGCTGAACTTAATCGTGTGGATAATGGTGATCACATTATTCCTATGGAAAATGATGATATTAATAATACGATTGATGATGTTGGGACAAATAGATTGATCCAAGACATTTATAATGCTCCAATGGATGATGATGTCAAAATGGAGGAGGACAACTTGTAGGATGATAATGATGACAGTGATGAGGACAATGATGATGAATATATTTTTGATAAACCTATCCTTCAAAATGCCACTGAATCCCTATATGAAGGCACAAAAAAAGTGTTATCTTTGCTGTAATGTTGTCGGTCAACTTGAAGGTATCAAATGGTTTGTAAAACACATGTATGACACATATCCTAAGGTAAGCAACATAATTTTACACTTTTATGCAATTTTCAACTTTTATTTTATTTTATTTTCAGTGTCAATTGATGTCTAAATTAAGGATGCAATATTTATAATGATTAATATAATTTTGATTATAGATTTTATTTTTTGTATATTGTTGTTGTAGGTTGACAGGTGAATATTTATTACCGTCACCAAATAAGTTACCTTGCACATACTGAGAATTATCTGTCATTCTAAAAGAAATTGGAATGGAATATCAAGCTATTGATGCATGCCCCAATGATCACATAATATATTATGGACAATATGCATCTAAATCGAATTGCCCACAATGTCAAATTAGTAGATATTGAACTAATCAATTAACAAAAAAGGTGTCTCACAAGGTTCTTCATTATATTACCATAATTCGACGCCTGCAATGACTATTTAGATGTCAGAACATAAAACAATTTATGGATTACCAGGCACATAATAGAAGTGAAGATGATGTTCTTCGAATGCCCGCAAATGGTTCTTTATATAAAAATATTGAAGAAAGATGGCCAATTTTTAAATAACAACCTCGTAATGTTAGGATTTCATTGGCAGCTGATGGTGTAAATCCATTTGGTGAGCTTAGGTCTATCTACTCGGTGTGGCTTGTTTTTGTTATAAACAATAACCTTCCTCCTTGGATGTCAATAAAGAGAGAGCACACAATGTTGGAAATGATTGTTCCGGGTATACTTTTATAACGATATAGTTTTTTTAATGTTTAACATTTCATTTGTCTCGTTCATTGCACAATTTCATATATGTATACAAGGTGTAGTAATTATGTGTATTTTTTAACCATTTAGGTAAGTACCAAGTGAAAGATATGAATGTATATATTGAGCCTCTTTTTGATGAGTTGTTAAAGTTATGGGATGACATCACTATGTATGACATATCTAGACCAATAGGTCAAAGAGGATTTCAATTCCATGGGATTCTTACATGGACAATTCATGATGCACCGAGAATAACACATTTTTGTGGTATGTAACACACTATTGCACTTAAATAAGTTAGATGTTGATGATATTATAATGTTCCTCAAACAATATCATTGATGATTATGTTAGATTACAAATGTTTCAATGCTCCCTCACTAGGTTTTTGCAAAATGGTATGTTGATCAACCCGTTGGTTCCCATCGTAACATTGCATCCCTAGAAACAAAATTTTTAACCTTGTTTCAATTTACCATTAGGTATGACAAGGGAGTCAAATTTATTCTTTCATGCTATAAAAATACCACCAACCATATCATAGATCAGATCCATGATTGATATAGATGACTAGCTTATGTAAACTTAATCCAGATGATTCCATTTCCTTGATTGGTTCTTGAAATCACTCATCCCCATTATCGATGAGGATGTTGCATCAACTATGTCCCAAATTGAGGAATAATCCATTTTCAAGGATTCATAATTAGACCTTACCTATTCCTAATCAGGTTATCTATACACTATACTCCCTGAAATGACTCATTTTTATTCAACCTTCCATGATTATCCTAGGGCATCCAATGTCATGGATGGTCTTATAGGTTTAGTCACCTCTACTTCCAATCCTTATGGAAAAATGAATTTCTCTATTGGTATTAGTAGATCACGAACCATTATGGTGGAGAACATCTTATGTTTGGTCTACCTCCATATGGGAAACCTAAAATTCCCAACAACCCAATTCATCATTCACACTTATTTTCACATCTTGAAACTAGTACATTTAACTCAAATCCTCCTACACAACTCACTCCTTCTTGTAGTGGCATTGTATGTAGTATCACATCATTTTCCTCTATGGCTCCTCCAAACCATAACCCTTATTACCCATTCCCTAGTCCCCCATCACCATAGGTCTAAATTCCTTAACTCCACATGAATCATTTTCAACAAGGTCCTCCCCCACAAAGGTAGGTTCATGCTCAGTAAAATGCACCTAACCGTCCTAATGTGCAAAACCCTTCCATTCCAATTGCCAATTATGGGGAAAATTCTAATCCAACAAACAAAAATTAGGTTTCCAATCAATCTCCCAAGTAAGGTAATAATCTTGAATCATCGAAAAAACCACCCTTGTTCATTGTATGGGGACTATGGACATTGCACTCATCATTTTTCGTTATTACCTATGGTAAGTTTTATGTTGGAATAAGAAACTAAGCATGATTTTTCCAATGCCTCCTAGGGTCCCATGAGTGTTGAACCTACTCCACCTCAGGAAGATTGTTTGTTTCTATCTCATAAGAATTTTACGTTCAACCTAACCTTTGCTTGATTCATTACTTGAGATTTTAGTTACAACTTACCCTTGACTTGGCAATGCATGAGAACTAACTCAATGACGCAAAACGTTATTCCCCTTTGCCTCGGTAAAGGCTTTTGGGCTGACCTCCCAGTCTTAAGGATCATTCAAATTTTACCCTAGAGCCGGAGTGGCTCCTTTGATTCTCCATTGGAATCTATATTAAAATTGACCCATAGGTCTTTTCTGCTCCTCGCAGCCTTTAGGCCCGATCATTGTTCTCTTCATGACAGGAGAATAAAAATTCGGGTTTCAGGGTTTCACAATCCCTGATGTCACAAAACTTTTCCTTCCCGATTTCCCGATCTCTAATATCCCATGATGCTTCAACTTTCGCTAGTCCCATGGGCTAGACTTTCGGGTCCATACGATCTCCCTTGATATGACCGCAGTCCTATCTCCTTTTGGGATTTTAGGGTTTCGGATGTCGAAGTGTATGTGACCTCGTGTCCTCAGGATCCCTGATCCTCCGAATCCCGATATGATGCCAATTAGGAACCCCTTCCATTGTAAACATGATCAATGGCCATGATCATCTACTAAACCAATGGATGCAGACCTCCCACGAGACTTCAGGGTTTCAAATGACGAAATGTATTTGTCCTCGATTATCTCGATCTCTCAAATTCTGATTTCTCGATATGAATTTCCTTTTCGAGACTTTCCTCGGAAGTCGAGATTGTTGCCACGCGTCCTCAAAGATGGAAGGTCCTTGTCACGATTTCAGGGAAACAAATGCCTTTTGGATCCTTCCCACGGGACTCCCAAAATTTTGATTCCCGACCTCCCATTATGACGAGATGACATCAGCTGGGCCCCATAACATATCTTTCCTCCTCATCGGTATTTCGGACTTCGCAGTTCTGAAATGTAAGTGTTTCCTGTCTTTAGGATTCGCGAAACGCCGAACCCCGTCTTCTCAGATTTCTGACACACATACCAAATGTATGGATGGCTCAGATCAAACCTCGGACTTCGCCAAATGCAAAGTCAAACCGCTCACTTATGTGAGTTCCGGTACTCGAATCTTTGATTTGGATGATCACGCAACACACGTCCTTCCTTAAATCCACGAATGTGATCCTTTCGCTATTTTGGGACTCAAAAGGTCTCAGACTCTAGGTCTCTAGACTTCTAAAGTGTCAATGGCTCTCGATTCCTGCCACGTGTCCCAACAAATGGATGGTTCTGAATTGGTTTGGGGTTGTCACTGTGGATTTACCCGATCTCTTGTCCACGGGACTTCCGATATACCGAACTCCGATGCCTCGATATCCCGACACCTTTCGAGACTTTCGCTCAGCTTGAGAGGGTTTAAACCCGGTGCAATTCCTGTCAGATCGGACTGCTGATGGGTAACTAGGTGAGGATCCAATGACTCACGATCTCCTAAGCTTGAAACTCTGGACACAACCATAACCTCCTCGCTTCTTTCTCAGATTGGACGGATAACGGGATTTCGCTAATTCTCTACAAATAATTTTGACTGTCTGTTTCTTCCCTCTGACGATTTCTGCAAAGTGAACCAAGGATTCTTCCCCAGACTTATCCACTTGTGGCACAAACATCCGATGCCTTCTAATCACTCAAATGCACCAACTTCTTGTACTACCTTCAATGGTTTCAAAGGCTTTATCCTTCCTGAGCTCTCTCAAAACTTTGAGTCTTAAATAAGACCCTTGCATGCACTCCTTGCGGAAACCTCCAAACACTTGAAGTGTTGAATGCTCTTCGACCCTGCCAACTCCTGTAGTAGCAGTCTTTGAGTTCTTCGCTCAGGTTCGCAACCCTGAGACTTCACTCACCCTGTGCACTCCTTGCACAGCTCCTATGCCTGACTGCACCACTGTGTGAATATGAGAACAAACGCTATCTCTCTTGAGCTTTCAGAGATAGACCTCTGAACCTTTTGTCAATGCACTCCTTGCGGACAATTCAACTACACTCCTTGCAGGAACTCTTTCTCAGATAGAGAAACAATTGAAACTCATTTCATTTCCATTTCCTCTCAAATTTCAAATATTCAACAAGAAATCATTCATACATAGCATAAAATAAATTGCATGATAGAAAGAGTAAAACATTCATGAGCATAACATTCAAATATGCATACACAGAGAATATATGAACACCATGAGTCTGAATCACAGTTTCTTTGTATTAATTCAGAACTTTTGTACATGGAGTCTTCTACACAGCTCTCTTCTTCTCTTCTATGCTCTCTTTGTCATGCTCCCTCCTTCTATGTTACAATTACACAATGAGGGTGTCTATATCTGTTTTCCCTCCACTCCTAAAACTATCTCATCAGAGAATTGAAAGCTACCTACTAACATAAATGCTTTCTACCGACTATGGACGAGAGCGGATTGCTCAAGGTCCTTTACAATATATAAGTATGCTTCTCCTTAACTATCACATTTAAGTTTGGCGCATCCAATCTTCAAAAGTTTTAAACAATTGATCATGTGCTCAAAATGTGTTGTGCTTGTCCCACGCTCACTTGACGTTGACGATGCTCCTGCATCATACTCCCTCTCCTGAAAAATTTTCATGGGCTCCTGTCCATGAGCTCTCGCACGGTATTTCCATGCTTCTGAATTGCTGCTTCATTTTCCCAGCTGGCATCTTCAACTGGATGTCCCTTCCACTTGACCAAGTATTCAAAGTATTGCTTTCTTATGGTCTTCCTTCTAATTCTTTTGTCTAGTATGCTTTCCATCTATGGCTTCTCTGCAACTGGCATCTGCTTTTGCCACTAAACATCTGACTGTTCATCATTTGTTCCTGCTTCCTCAGCTTTGTATGGGTACAAATCTAAGACATTGAATATCGGAGAAATTTTGATCCCATCAGGTAATTCAATCTCATAAGCATTTGCCCCAAATTTCTTCAATATCTTACATGGTATGATCTTCTTCATTTTCAATTTATTATATGTTCCTCTTGGGAACCTTTCCTTTCTCAGGTGTGCTAGAATCAAATCACCAACTTCAAATTGAATTTGTCTCCTGTGTTGATCTGCTCTTCGCTTATACTCCTGGATTGAATTCTGTAAATGCTCCTTCACCTGGCTGTGAAGTTCCTTCATCGCTTCTACAAAATCTTCTGCACTAGCACTCCTAGTCACATTTTGTTCTTAATCTCTCAATTCATAAATTCCCCTCGACTGCATGCCATAGACAATCTAAAATGGAATTTTCCCTGTACTTATGTTGATTGAATCATTATAAGAAAACTCCGCTTGTGGTAATATGTTGTCCCACTGACTGTGGTGTTCCGTCACCAGGCTCCTCAACATGTCTCCCAGACTCCCGTTTACGACTTCTGTCTGTCCATCTGTATGAGGATGATAAGATGAACTGAATGACAAGTTAGTTCCCAAATTCTTCCATAAGGTTCTCTATAAGTGTCCCACGAACTTAGTGTCTCGATCCGAAACTATGCTCCTTGGTAAGCCATGAAGTCGAATGACTTCTTTGAAAAACAGATTCACAATGTGAGTTGCGTCGCTGGTTTTCTGACATGGAATGAAGTGTGCCATTTTGGAAAATCTATCCACCACCACAAATATTGAGTCAAATCCTTTTTTTGTTCTTGGCAAACCCAATATAAAATCCATGCTGATTGCATCCCACGGTCTCTCAGGTATGGGAAATGGTTGATAAAATCATGCATTCTGTCTCTTTCCTTTCAAATGCTGACAAATTCTGCATTTATCTACAAATATTTTGACATCGGCTCACATTCATGGCCAAAAATATGACTCATTCAGCTTTGTGAACGTTTTGTCGTGACCAAAGTGTCCTGGTAATCCTCCACTATGTTTCTTCTTCAGCAGGTTGTCCCTCATGGAGCATTTTGGAATACAAAGTTGAGTTCCTTTAAACAGTAATCCTTCCTGAATCATGTATTCTATCGATTGGCTTCTATCTATGAGAATTGGATTCTCAGTTGCTTCATATGCCTCCTTAAAATCTGGATCATCTTTGTACATGTCCCTGAGGTCATCAAAACCTAGTGTTTTGACTTTGAACTCCTGCAATAGCAAACACTTCCTGCTCAAAGCATCAACAACCTTGTTAGTTGTACCAGAAATATGTTTCATCACAAAAGTGAAATTTTGCATATATTCAACCCATTTAACATGTCTTTGATTCAACTTTTCCTATTGAGTCACAAACTATAGTGCATGATTGTCACTGTATAAGACAAACTCTTTGGGAATCAAGTAATGCCTCCATTTCTTCAATGTCTGGATGATAAAATAGAACTCCTTGTCATATATGGAGTACTTCACCTTTGCTTCATTCAACTTCTCATTTAAGTATGCTATCGGCCTGTCCTCTTGACTCAAGACTACTCCTATTGCAAATCCACTTGCATCACATTTCACTTGAACTGTCTTTTTGAAATCCGGTAACACCAGAATTGGTTGTTCCGTAATCTTCCTCTTCAATAGATTAAAACTCTTCTTAGCCTCTTCTGTCCAGTGAAAATATTTGTCTTTTCTTCACTGTGTCCATCATCAGTGCACTAATTCCACTGAAATTCCTGATGAACTTCTGGTAGAAACTAGCCAATCCATGAAAACTTCTCACCTCAAATATGTTCTCCGGTGACGGCCAATTCATGATCACTTCCACCTTATCTGGATCCATCCTCAATTTATCTACAGAAATAACAAATCCCAAATAGATGAGTTCTATCTTCATGAATGATGATTTCTTCATGTTTATCAGCAACTTCTCTTGTTGTAATCTCTTCATCACAATAGCCAAGTGTTTCAGATGCTCTGCCTTTGTTTTACTGAAAATCAGTATGTCATCCAGATACACAATGACAAATTTCCCGATGAATTCCTTCAGGACTTCATTCATCAACCTCATAAAGGTACTTGGTGCATTTGTTAAGCCAAAGGACATAACAACCCATTCATACAATCCTTCGTTAGTCTTGAAGGTTGTTTTCCATTCATCACCTTCCCTCATACGAATTTGGTGATAACCACTTTTCAAATCAATCTTCGAAAAATATTTTGCTCCACTTAAGCAATCCATCAAATCATCCATCCTTGGCAATGGAAATCTATACTTGATGGTTATCTTGTTAATGGCTCTTGAATCAATACACATCCTCCAACCTCCATCTTTCTTTGGACTGAGTACTGTTGGAACAACACATGGGCTCAAGCTTTCTCTAACCAACCCTTTGTCCAACAATTCCTGGACTTGTCTTTTGACCTCTTCATTCTCTTGCGGTGTCAATCTGTACGCGGCTTTATTTGGAAAATTGGCTCCAGGTATGAGATCAATATTGTGACTCACACTTCTGATTGGTGGCAATGAACATGGTAGTTCTTCCATTATTATGTCAGCGAACTCTTCCAGCAGTTCCTGAACCTCTTCTGGTAAATTGTCCACTCTTGTGCTGGTCAAAACAATTCTCGGTTTCCTGACCATAATGAACTGTGGTTCCTCCTTCTTCTTGACCTCGGTAAGGAGTTCCTTCCCACTCATGAGAAGTACAATGTTACTTACTTCAGGTTTCACTTCCTTATATTTGATTGGAAGAAACATATGAGTTATCCCATTCTTTTCTAGGGTATATGTGTTCATCCTCCCATCATGAATCACATTTATGTCATATTGCCATGGTCTACCCAGCAATAGATGACAAACATCCATAGGAATAACATCACAGAGTATCTTATCATTATATCTTCCTATCTTAAATTCAACTAAACATTGTTTAGTGACATTTACCTGATGTCCCTTTTGTAGCCATGAAACTCTATGTCGACTCGAATGTTCACTTGTCTCCAGCTCCAACTTTTCTACCATCTCTGTCGAAATGAGATTATCCGTGCTACCACTATCTACAATGACCTTGCATACCCTATCCTTGGTTTTGCAAGCAGTCCGAAAAAGTCTGTTTCTTTGGGCTGAGCTCTCCACCTCCTTCTGTAGTGTTAAGAGAACTTTCCACATCATCAGTGATCTTCCGCCTTTAGCATCTTCTGCCTCAACATCTCGCCTTTTTGCTTCAGAAATGTGAGTCTCTCCACCCTCTTTCTTTTTATCTAGATATTCATAAGATTTGTGTCCACTCTTTCCACACGTGAAGCATTTTATCACTCCACCTCTTCCTCTTCCTCTACCTCTAGTACGAGGAAAAGTATTATTATCAGCATAATCTCCTCTCTGCTCAGTATGTTGTCCTCTCTGTTCAACATATTTCCCTCACTGTGAGCTTCCACCTCTCTCAGTTTGAGTCCGAGGTTTCTTCCAGTCCTCCTTGGGCTTCTGATATTTACCCTGGGCAACTGATTTGCCTTTGGGATGACTTCTGCCTCAGCCTCTTTGACCCTACTTTCGGCTCAGCTTCTCTTCCGCTTTTAGAGCCATCTGATAAGCATCTTCCACCATTTGGATGGTTACCATGCTCATCTCATCCTAAATGTCATACATCAGGCCATTCATGTACTTGGCAACCTTTTCATCATCGCTTTCGTGATGACCTGCCCTGATGTTCAGCTTGTAGAATTCCTCAGTGTATTCTTTTACTGTCATCAGCTTCTGTCTTAGGTTTTGCATTCTCCTGAACAAAGTAATTTGGTAATCCCTGGGAATGAATTTTTCCTTCATCTTTGCAATCATCCTATCGCAACTCCTAATTTTTTGCTTGCCTTTGCAGCGTTTATCAGCTTATAGTTCATCCCACCACAATGTTGCATGTCCCTTTAATCTTATGACAACGTGCTTGACCTTCTTGTCTTCCTCGACATTTTCATAGTCAAAGTATATGTCCAGGGCTCTAATCCAGTCTAGAAGCTCTTCACAATCCAGGTTTCCTTCATAAAATGGGATGTCCATTTTCTCTCTTGCACCCATTCTTGCAACAACTCTAATCAAGTGTTCATTTGTTGCATATTCTGCTGCAACTTCTTCTTCTTCATGTTCAGCCTCAAATTCAATTTCGGAATCACTAAGATCCCCAATACCAACTTTGTGTCTCTGTGTTGTCTCCATGTCTTCAAGTCTGGCGCGTAAATCACGCATCTCTCTTGCCATGGCTGGGTCAGGCATATGCCTACCTCTTCTTCTTGGTATTTCCCTTTCCTCTGGCAAATCGGGTGTTTGCATGTCCCTTCTTCTATGCGGCATGGTGAAATTTTCCCTTTCCTTACTACAGAAATAAAATAATTCTTTATGGGCTCTGATACCAAACCTGACGCAGAATGCTATTCCCCTCTGCCTCGACAAAGGCTTCTGCGCTGACCTCCCGGTCTTAAGGATCGTTCAAATTTTACCCTCAAGTCGGAGTGGCTCCTTCGATTCTCCACTAGAATCTCTATTAAAATTGACCCACAAGTCTTTTTTGCTCCTCACAGCCTCTAGGCTCGATCGTTGTTCTCTTCACGACAAAAAAATAAAAATTCGTGTTTCGGGGTTTCACAATCCCCGATGTCACAAACCTTTTCCTTCCCAATTTTCTGATCTCCGATATCCCGTGATGTTTCAACTTTCGCTAGTCCCCTGGGATAGACTTTTGGGTCCATACGTCCTCCCTTTATATGACTGCAGTCCTATCTCCTTTTGAGATTTCGGGGTTTCGGATGTTTGAAGTGTAAGTGACCTTGTGTCCTCAGGATCCCCGATCCTCCAAATCCCGATATGATGTTGTTATCCACAAATTTGGTCATTGTGATGAGGTCATGATGATGGAAAATCAGGCTCTTTACCAAGAATACTTTCCTGAGAAAAGTTACAGTTGTCTTCTTCCAGAACTCACATTTTGAAACATGTTCGCAGGCTACTTATATATTCTCCTACGAGAATGCCTGATTCCCGCAGGCTACCTTAAGCTAGGGTGCGAACTTCTCTCACTGTACTCATTGTTAGGGTGCGAACATGCTCTTAAAGGGGAAAAATATAAAGATCTCGAACCTTCTAGAAGGGTGAGTTGGCTTTCGAGTGGTTATTCAAGTACTGTCATTCCAGATATCTTGGGATCATTCCCTATCCAA
>ML790414.1:207547-236113 GCA_009831015.1 Picea engelmannii
GTGCAGGTTACTTTTGGCCTTCCCTATTCACTGACTGCATTACTGCTGTTCAGAAGTGTCATGCCTGCCAGACCTATAATCAGAAGATTCGATCACATCCTGCTCCCCTTCATCCTATAGTCTCAATAGGTCCTTTTGCTAAATGGGGCATTGATTTCATGACATGTCACCCTCACTCCGTCGGGGGGCATGGTTACATTATTGTAGCTGTTGATTATTTCACAAAGTGGGCCGAGGCAATGCCGACATTCGATAATACTGGGAAGACTGCAACCTTATTCCTTTTCAACCATCTCATCACTCGTTTTAGTGTTCCTCAGGCTATCATTACCGATCACGGTAGTCATTTTAGAAATAATATGATGTCTGAACTTACTGAGAAGTTGGGCCTTTGTCATGATAGCTCAACGCCCTATTATCCACAGGCCAATGGCCAGGTCGAAGCCATCAATAAGGTTATTATAACTATGATTCGGCTGATGATAGGAATCCATAAAACCAGCTGGCACACAATGTTATTTTCGGCATTGTGGGCATATCAGACATCTGTTAAGTCTGCCACAGGATTCACGCCTTTTCGATTAGTTTATGGCATGGAAGCCATTCTACTAATAGAATGTGAAATCCCGTCTTTGAAGCTAGCTGTAGAGCTCTTACCTAATACTTATGTCGAAGAGGAACGTCTGTTGTATTTGATGTGATTAGATGAGACTCGCCGTGATGCTACTCTTGTAATAGAAGCCCAAAAGAAATGTGTTAAGGCACAGTACGACAAGCATGTCAAACCTCGTGTCTTCTTTGAAGGAGATCTTGTTCTTCTATATGAACAAGATAAAGATGTCCTAGGAGCTGGGAAATTCGAACCAATGTGGCATGGGCCTTATATTGTTAGCAAAGTTTTGGAAAAAGGAGTGTATGAGCTAGTGGATTATGATGGTGTGCCTTTGAGTGAACCCAGGAATGGATTGTACTTGAAGAAGTACTATGCATGAGTCATTTGTACATGAGTATTTGTATTTTTATGTATCATACTGAGTGTGTGTGTTACTTTAGTTTTGCCTTTGACGTTATCTGGTCTCTACCCTTACGTGACGTCGTGTTTGATTGCCAGATGTCGGAGTTTTCGCTACCTTATATTGGCTTCGTCGACGGTGCTAGCCGTAGTACTCAGCTTCCGCTGCATGGGCAATCTATGCCCCGACAAATGAACTCATATCTCTACGAGGTATATGTCTTGGCCGAGCAACCAACAATTTTGCAGAGTATAGCACCGTGGTTGAATTATTGGTTGATGCTATCTCTGTCGGAATTCATTATTTGGTTGTTCAACTTGACTCGCAGTTGGTAGTACTACAGCTCAGTAATGTATATTCTATTCGAAGTCCTACTTTATTAAGGATATATTTGCGCATTCGCCTCTTGGAAAGACATTCTGATTACATAGAATATCAACACATTCCGAGAAGTCTTAATACATTGACAGACACTTTAGCTAATTATGTATTGGACAGGCATTTAAATCACTTATAAAATCGAACACATTAAAATGTACACAATTGTAAAGTAAGCCGATAGAAACCATGTATATATATATAACGATCAAAGTTTGTTTTTACAAAATGTGTCCGAAGACCAAAATATCAAAAAATGGAAGCTCTTGGCTTCTACAAAGTGACATCACTAATGATGTTCACGATAGCGCGCTAAGGTCCTAGCTACTCTATGGAGCAAACGACCCATAGAGGCAGAGACTCCCATGGTGTGACGCTGATCGCGTCGTGGGATCTCCTCCAGAGGCATATCTGGAAATTGACCATCAAGCCCTCTAAGTTTTGCTCCACTGTCAGATAGTCCTCGGCATACTGGGGGACTGCAACTGCTGCCTCTCCTCGATGCTGAATAGGAGAACTACCAGCTGGTCTATATGCCCCAACATCTGTGTTATCAATAAAAATTTTGGTGTTAGTCTTTGGATGATTCTATAAAAACCAAAAACATTTAATATGATAAAAATACAAAAACATCTAAAAAGCTAAAATTTAGTGTACTTCTTACCAATATATCCCCACTGTGCGTCTTCAGGAAGGCCAAGGTCATGATCATCGCGAAAGTCCAAGCCAGCATACGCATAATCCTCTATCATCAGGACCTGGCCTTGGAGCCAGTCGAAGAAGCGATCGTCATACCTGACGATTGGACCTGTCACATGTCTAGCCATGAGTTGGCACCATCGTAACATCCGTGGATCCCTGGGACCCTCTCACAGAAGAAGGACACTAGCAGCGATCCATAACCAAACTGCTTTAGATTTCCACGCCTACTTTTGGTCAGTTGTTTCTTGAGGTTGCGTAACACTGCGTCAGCCCAGTTGAAGACCCTGGGCTCGACACACTCGAGGGCATACTGAAAATAGCTCTGTAGAGCCATATGTAGGGCAACACTTCCTGCCATCTGAGCTATACTGAAGAGAATGGTACGGAGAGTTATATCAGTCACTCCCCAAATGGCCACTTTTCCTTTTTGTCGTTCAGCCTCTGGCACGCAATACTCTCGGCAATACTCACTCATTTTCATACCACCCTTGCGGTTACCAGTCAAACTAACATAAGAACCCCATCTTGACAACCCAGACAGGAAATAGATATCCTCAATGTCGATCGTCAATGTGTGAGCACCGACATTAAAAACCTACTGATCCGGATCCCACATCCGAACTAAATGTTCCAACAATCGAACCTGGGCTCTCATGCCCGGTATGCGGAAATAGTTTAGGAGACCGCAATCTCTTAAAGCAGCAATGGTTTGAGGGTGATTTTCGCTGGTTGCATCATCATCCTCGTGTTCCCTTTCTCTCCATTTGAGTACCATTGTGATGATTATTAACCTGCATGGCAACCATCTGAAGATAGTTAATGATCTAAAACATGAGAAAAATTGGTTTTATTGGATAAATATTATAAAAAACATTTGGGCTCTGCGCTGTTCGCAGGTGGCTCATAGCGCACAGTGTGAACTTCTCGCACTGTAGCTCAAGCCCACCTTTGGGAATGAAGACTTCTCGCAGGCCCCGTATGGGCAACCTGCGAGAATCCTCATTCACGCATAGGGTTTCAAAAACTAACTCAAAACTTGAATTTTAGCCACTAAAATCATGAAATTAAACCATGAAAAGCTAGAGAATTGAGGAATTACCAATCTGATCCAGACGGTTTGTGGAATGATGCCCCGAAGCTCCCGAAAATCGACGATGAAGATCGGAGGTAAAATGGAAGTTTTGCACTACAATGGTAAATGGGTAAAACAATATGGTAAAAATGAATAGTAAATTTGTTTTATTTACTTTTTACCATGATAAAAGTGGGTTTTTTATATTATTCACTATTTCACCCTAATTTCTAATACGAAAGTGAGTAAAATGACTTGCAGGTACCCAATGCAGATGATTATGGACAAAAAACTTTTGTGATATGATGTGCTTTTGTTTGTTTCCTATGGTTTTGATCTAAAACCTCAAGTGTCTTTTATCCGTTCTTGCACTTGCGAAAAACATGAGAACGTGATCGAGCGTTGTTTTATCTCTTTTCCAGGCTCGATGTGGTTACACTAAAAAGGAACCCCCCTGGAGTTAACTTTAAGCTTTTTTCACGACTCCCTAAATATGAAAATATTGCCGAGCGATCTTGCTATTTTCACGCTCATTAAAGTATTTGAATTTACGCATCCTTCGAGCGATAGTTTAACCCATTTTCGGTCTCATTGGACTATTGTATGAAAAAGGAACTGAGAGAGTTCTCTTTTGAGTGTTTTTCCAAACTCTATAATCCTGAAAAACCTTCAAGTTTTCTCTCTCTGGACTCGTTAAACAAACATTGACTGGCCCGTGATGGGACCGAACCACTCCTTCTTAGGGTTCGTTAAAAATACTCCGAGGGACTCGTCCAAAGGATGAGCTTATATCAACAAGCATATGTGATCCTCTTCAATCTTGTGTAAAAATAAAGAGGTACTTGCCAGAAATGGTGGGGGAAAATTTTGGAAAGGGATATGTTTCATCTTTGTGTTAATTGGCAGTAAGTGTCGCTCTTGAACATGACACCCCCTATTCATCATTTGAAGCCGGTTTGGGAAATCCATTTGTCTCTCAGTCTATTCAATAACAAGGTCTTTTCCATGTGTTGTCTTTAAGTCAATGCTGCCAAATCATTGGTCGTGTCGTCCATATGTTCAAGAGCAGTCCAAACCTCTTTTGAGTCGGCCATCTGCAGTTATCCTTCCATTCCGTGTCGGCCTTCCCTGTGTCCAAAGTCCAATTGTCTCATGCTCTGTTTCATTTTCAAACTCTGTTACTCATTTCGTGTCACTGATGTGGGATATATCAAGGCCCTCCTATGACGAGTCTTGTTCTGTCGACTTCAACACATTATCCGGAATCAAGACTTAGAAATTATTTAGTACCTTGAAGCTTGCATGACTCAATGGCAAGTTTCTCGCTTTCGACAGTGGGTTTACATCATTGACCCCTGATCGAGAGATTCTGTTGAGTGTTCGACATCAACTCATTTATTCACAGTCGACGGATTGTACTATAGTACCTTGGGGGTCATTGAAATTAATGGTGATTTCCCTCGCACTTGTTAACGGTATACATCAATGACCGGTAATCAAGTGGTTTATACCATGTTCGACTTCGACACATGTAATCACATGGTCAGATTGATACTTTAGGCAATGAGATTGAAGACTCTGGATATTATCTTTATGATCCAGGTTGCGATGGAGTATGCATGATTTGCGACACATAGATCCATTGTGTATGATTTGTGGCTATGTCGTCTTGACTAAAAATTTGTCACACAGATCCACAGTGTATTCAGGTGGCTGTGTTATATAGTGACGACATGGATCCATAGTGTATGATTGGTGGCCATGACTTATGTCATCAGTCTATGATCTGAGTATGGGAATGCCTACCTCATAATTGATATACATGTTATTCTGCTGATGTTTGGATGTTTGCAGGTCTCTGATTAGATGTGCTTTTGGTTCTTGACACACACATGCAGCTTACAAAGTCTATCGATTGTCACTGGTTCCACTCTCAGACTTTGGGGGGCATTCTGTTATCCACAAATTTGGTCATTATGATGAGGTCATGATGATGGAAAATCAGTCTCTTTACCAAGAATACTTTCCTGAGAAAAGTTACAGTTGTCTTCTTCCAGAACTCACATTTTGAAACATGTTCGCAAGCTACTTATATATTCTCCTGCGAGAATGCCTAATTCCCGCAGGCTACCTTAAGCTGGGGTGAGAACTTCTCGCACTGTACTCATTGTTAGGGTGCGAACATGCTCTTAAAGGGGAAAAAGATAAAGATCTCGAACCTTCTAGAAGGGAATCTTCTAGAAGGGTGAGTTGGCTTTCGAGTGGTTATTCAAGTACTGTCATTCCAGATATCTTGGGATCATTCCCTATCCAAGTAACTAATATATCTCTTCCTATATATTGAGGAGATTTCTCATGGAAAGGGTTAAGTTCAGTTAGTAGAAAGTTAGCAAGAGTTTGATTAGAGAATTAGTGCAAGATTGTATGGAGGACTGATGCTACAGCAGTAAGAGACAACAACAAGGTCATCACATGTGGTAGATTTTCTTCATACATGAGCAAGTGTGTGTGTCAGAGCTAGAAGCCATCGAAAGGAGACCTATGACATCAAGGCTCAGGTTGTAAGTTTCACTTTCAAATTAATGCAATACAGTAATATGTCCCTTTCCCATAAAGATGATGTCACTTTATTACATAATTCCTTGATCATATGTATAGACTAGTCATTGAATATCTTAACTTGTCTCTACTTCGATTGGTTCGTTTTGTTGTGATCTGGACGGGACGAGAGCATTGAAGCGAAGATTGGAACAACAAAGATCTAGGGAAAGTGTTCATAAGGTATGTCCATAGCCCTTATCTCTCAGTTCATTCAATAGGCTAGATATAGGGAAAGTGTATTATTCTGTCCTGTTTTGTTCTAGATACCAGGTGGATCTAGGGAGATCGGTTTCTGTCCGCACTTACGGATTTATCCTATAACAGACGTCAAATAGGAACCCCTTCCACCGTAAAAAATGATCAACGGTCGTGATCATCTACTAAACCAACGACTCTGGATCTCCCTTGGGACTTCAGGGTTTCAAATGCCAAAATTTATTTGTCCTCGATTCTCCCGATCTCTCAAATTTTGATTTCCCGATATGACTTCCCTTTTCGGGACATTCCCCAGAAGTCGAGATTGTTGCCAAGCGTCCTCAAAGATGGACGCTCCTTGTCACTTCGCAATTTCGAGGAAACAAATGCCTTTTCGATCCTTCCCACGGGACTCCCGAAATTCTAATTCCCGACCTCCCGTTATGACGAGATGACGTCAGTTGGGCCCCATAATGGAGCTTTCCTCCTCATTGGGATTTCAAACTTCACAGTTCCAAAATGTAAGTGTTTCCTGTCTTTAGGATTCGCGAAACGCCGAACCCCGACTTCTTGGATTTACGACACATGTCCCAAATGTATGGACGGCTTA
This sequence comes from Picea engelmannii, assembly GCA_009831015.1. Taxonomy (NCBI): domain Eukaryota; kingdom Viridiplantae; phylum Streptophyta; class Pinopsida; order Pinales; family Pinaceae; genus Picea; species Picea engelmannii. Next base: position 214,119 of record ML790414.1, read on the forward strand.
GATCAAACCTCGGACTTTGCCAAATGCAAAGTCAAACCACTCACTTATGTGAGTCCTGGTGCCTGAATCTCCGATTTGGATTATCATGCGACACACATCCTTCCTTAGATCCACGACTGTGATCCTTTCACCGTTTTGGGAATCAAAAGGTCTCGGACTCTAGGTCTCTAGACTTCTGAAGTGTCGATGGCTCTCGATTCCTGCTACGTGTCCCAACAAATGGATGGTTCTGAATTGGTTTGGGGTTGTCACTGTGGATTTACCCGATCTCTTGTCCATGGGACTTCCGATATACCGAACTCCGACGCCTCGATATCCCGATACCTTTCGGGACTTTTGCTCGGCTTGAGAGGGTTTAAACCCCGTGCAATTCCTGTCAGATCGGACGGCTGATGGGTAACTAGGTGAGGATCCAATGACTCACGATCTCCTAAGCTTGAAACTCTGGACACAACCATAACCTCCTCACTTCTTTCTCAGATCGGACGACTAATGGGATTTCGCTAATTCTCTACAAAGAATTTTGACCATCTGTTTCTTCCCTCTGACGATTTCTCCAAAGTGAACCAAGGATTCTTCCCTAGACTTATCCACTTTTGGCACAAACATCCGATGCCTTCTAATCACTCAAATGCACCAACGTCTTGTACTACCTTCAATGGTTTCAAAGGATTTATCCTTCCTGTGCTCTCTCACAACTTCGAGTCTTAAAGAAGACCCTTGCACGCACTCCTTACATCAACCTCCAAACACTTGAAGTGTTGAATTCTATTCGACCTTGTGCACTCCTGCAACAACAGTCTCTGAGTTCTTCGATCAGGTTCGCAACCCTAAGACTTCACTCACCCTGCAAACTCCTTGCACAACTCATGTGCCCGACTGCACCTCTGTGCGAATATGAGAACAAATGCTATCTCTCCTGAGCTTTTAGAGACAGACCTCTGAACCTTTTGTCAATGCACTCCTTGCGAACAATTCAACTGCACTCCTTGCAGGAACTCTTGCTTAGATAGAGAAACAATTGAAACTCATTTCATTTCCCTTTCCTCTCAGATTTCAAATATTCAACAAGAAATCATTCATACATAGCATAAAATAAATTGCATGACAGAAAGAGTAAAACATTCATGAGAATAACATTTAAAGATGCATACATAAAGAATATATGAACACCATGAGTCTGAATCATAGTTTCTTTGTATTAATTCAGAACTTCTGTACATGGAGTCTGCTACACAGCTCTCTTCTTCTCTTCTATGCTCTCTTCTTCATGCTCCCTCCTTCCATGTTACAATTACACAATAAGGGTGTCTATATTCGTTTTCCCTCCACTCCTAAAACTATCTCACCAGAGAATTCAAAGCTACCTACTAACATAAAATATTTCTACCTACTATGGACGAGAGTGGATTTCTCAAGGTCCTTTACAATATATAAGTACGCTTCTCCTTAACTATCACATTTAAGTTTGGTGCATGCAATCTGCAAAAGTTTTAAACAATTTATCATGTGCTCAAAATGTGTTGCGCTTGTCCCACGCTCGCTTGACGTTGACGATGCTCCTGCATCACTCAACATGCACATGAAATGCATGCATGTCATGAATATAACATGAAACTATTCAACTTTATGCAACTATGCAATATTGTGCAACTTTATTTGACTATGTGGAACTATGAAACTTATGCAACTTTATGCAACTTTGCAACTTATGCAACTATGCAACTTATGGAATTTTAGGTAAATTTATGCAACTCAACTTTTACAACTTGACATTTACAAAAATACACCCATCTATGAATCTCTCCATTATTGTTAGAAATTCTCCTACTACTCAATGAGTCACAAGCAACCCCTTGTATCCATCCTCAAAATACAAAGCATAATGCATCATCCACCCACCAACTCAATCTTGTTAGTTAGGAACTATCCCTCCACCTTCTATGTCCCTGACCTTTAGACTTGGTCCATCACAATATTTAACGCCCCTTTCCCCTAAAGAGTCATCTTCAAGTATACTACCTCTCCTCGTACCAACAACACAATCATAATATAGATGTATTGTATTTTTATCTCCAAATACCCTTCAACATCAAAATAGTTTTCAATATTCCACATACCTATGATGTGTTCTAGAATCTAAGGTTAGTGTGAATCTATGGGATATAAATAAATCTAGGAGTTTTAATCAACAAAACAAATTATGTGCCTCATCTACATCACTAGCAACTAAATACCATAAGAACTCATGCTCCTGACCTCACCACTTATAAGCAATAAAACCTATTAACATCAAAATAACAAAACTTGTCAACATTGTTGAAGGTACTTCATAATTTTTTATTCTTCTTTCATGCATCTATGCACAATTACTTCTTTAACACCTATGTGGTTCATTAGGACCCCAAACATGTAGTTTTATAGGGCCAAAATCCATCAACTTTGAAAATTGAATAGAAAACATTGTAGATCAAGAGCAATACACTAACCTAGCAGAGATCAAATCAAAATTATATTATCCAACTTATCTATTGTCGTCTTTTGAATTTTTTTCAAGTTCAACCATGATTTGGTGAGTGGATTTACCTCTATAAGCTCCCTTTTCTCCCTATTTGAATGGTAATGCACCTCCTTACATGGGTTTGCCTAGTTTAACATGTTTTGCATGTTGGCACCCATGTCATTGTTCCCCATAAAAGTGGGATTCCTTGTAGTCTATGGTTTCATAATCAGCCTCATACCTTTCTCTTAATAGTTGTAAATATTTTCCCAATGGACTCTCAAATAATTACACTTTGGTTTGTTTCCCTCCTTTAGACTTAGGATGATGAACCATTGTTTCACCACATTTCCATGTTAAAGCTCCATCTGTAATAAAGTCTCCATCATTCACTCCATCCAAGGATATGGACACTTGGTAGAGACCCCCATTTTTCTTCATATTCCCTATCCACGATTTAGAATGATTTTTTTTCCACTGTTTTATTCCACTTTCACAAATGAAGGTGTTTACACCAAATACATCACTAATGAACTTATACACACACAATGAAGCACACAAATCACAAAATAATAAGAAACTCCTAAGTTATGTAAGTCAAATCGTTCAAATGACCAAATATATGACTATGTGACACATCAATTCATGGGCCATGCATATTATGTGCATAATCCTTCAATAATTTCACAAGGTTCCTATATGACATCAACATGATAAATTTTGCAATATCACAAGTTCCACATTGCTTCCATGTAAACTTCCAACCTGGAAATTCTTAGTAGTGTTGGTTTCTTGGTTATCTTTCTATGTAGGTTCACAAAAGAGGCTTCCTTTACTTGAATCCCCCTTCACTGGCCCCACATCAATTGGCAGTTGACTCAGAATATTATTCAAAGGTTTTCTTTTCCCTTCTCTTTAAATTTTCGTTGATTGCATGTTAAAGGATTAATTGATTTAACTTTTATCACTCATATATTTTTTACTTTTTATTTTCTGTATGCACCAACAATTCCAACCTATTGACTAAGTGCTTTTAGTACACCCTTGCACCAAATCACACACAACACCTCTTTTACCCACCTCAGCTCCTTGTTCCTTTTTGTCCTTGTCCATTTAAAAGGAGATTTCTTTAAAATGTTCCCGAGCAATGCTAATAGGTGGGAATATTTTTTTAAAAACCTTTAATAATATGCCATTAAGCCCAAAAATACCCTTTAGAGATATTTTTTAATTTTATCCACCATGTGATTGCATTGACTCTATTTGGATTATCTTTGATTCTCTCCTTTGGAATTATGTGACCTCCATATTCAACATCTTCTCTTATAAATGTATACTTTGACATTTTAGCATAAAATTGGTTTTATCCAAGAATGGCTATTATAAAACATATATATAAATAATAGTAGTAAAATATTACTATAACCATATATATAACTAACACACACACACACACACATCTATATATATTTCAAATTTACATTGGGTTTCCAACTATGCAAGTAATCATTTAGTGAGTCGGTCATTGAATTACATAGGTTGGGAGTAATGACATGCGTAGTATATGTATTTCATATTCCATCAATCTAATCTTTCTCACTTGCATGATAGTTATATTCAATATTTCCTCTGTATCGCATTACTAATGCTATTTTAATTTTATTTGACTATAGTGGTCCTCATCCACCTATTATAATGCCTCCTCAATCCTAAATTTAGTATGATGGGACTAGGGTTCAATAATTTTATCAAAATGATGTCACAAAATGGGTTCACAAAATGGGTACACATGAGAATTGCTTCACCACATAGATATGATGGTAGAAATTTTCAATTGAACTAGAAGATAGAAGCTTGCATGTACATGGTGATGAATAGTTTGTCCCATGGGAAGTTTATTGTCTATTTTATCGCAAATGTTGTAGATAATTTGGAGTGTGCATAAATTCAAATCAATGGGGGAGTTTATATATAGAATGTGACATTGCAAAGGATAGACTATTCGCATGCCTTAATGACATGGAAGGGTTTATGGACTAAAATTTGACTCACACACCCACTTGTTTCCATCATCAATTCATCATGTAAACCATAAACCCTATTTTTCTTTCAAAGTACACAAATAGCTTGAAAATAGTTTTATGTTTGCATCATCCTTTCTTCATTTTTATTTTAGGTTCTACATTGTATATACAATGTATGTGTGCCATAGTTGTGATGAAAAATCCCTCCTTTCATTCATTGTTTAATCATCACCATAAAAATCATTGTGATGAATGACCCATGCATCCCTTAGAAAATTTATATGATCTTGTACCTTGTCATTTGACCCTAGAGCATTCCTTCTTGGACAATCATGAGAACCATAATTCATGTTACAAATGTATTTGAAATGACCATTTTTATATCACATAGGGCATGTGTGATGCCATAAATCCCTAGGAATGGACCATGAAAACTTAAAATGAAAGTCCCGCCCCCAACTATGGGGACTTGGGGCTAGTCTAAGTTTAAGTCTAAGTTATATTTTGAGTCCTAGTTGGTCTAAGTGCAAGTCGTAATCCTAATATGTAGGTTCATGCCTCTCAAACAATGCATAATTGAAATCATCCTTTTCAATGTGGACCACTTTTTAACAATACTTCATGCTGCATATGGGAGATATTTATATGAGCAAAATTATAAATTATAAATATATAAATTATATATTATATATAATATGTAATATGTAATATAAAATATATGTTTTATATATTTATAATTTATATATTATATAAATTATAAATATATAATATATAATATATATATTATATATAATATATAATATATATATTATATATAATATATAATATATATATTATATATTATATATAATATATATAATATATAATATATATTTTATATATTTATAATTTATATATTATATAAAATATATAACCAAAAAGTAGGTTTGTGCAGGCTCCATATCTTGATTGCCCTCGACCATTGTAATAGTCGATCGACTACCCTCAAGCTCCATAGGTTTGTGTGAGCTCCATATCCCTAGCTCTCATCTCTCGAATGCACCCTAGCCCCGGATTTCTCTAGCTCCCTAGCTCCCGATTGCACCCTTTCTCCCTAGCTCATTCCTCCTGACTACACCCTAGTATCCCAAATTCCATAGATCTGACTCGACATAGGAGACATAGTAGATAGTGGCCCAAATCGACACCCTAGTATCCCGACTGTCATAGCTCCCCTCTCAACAAATATCACTCGTGAGGAGATAAAGGAGATAAAGGAGGGCCCCGATTCAACATAGGAGATAAAGGAAGGCCCCGATTCGAAAGAGGAGCCATGCCGCCAAAATTGGTAAATGAATCTTCCAATCTCTTTGATACATATTTTAGGGCTTCACAAAGAAAATAATTAAATGCCATGGAATTCTCGTACAAAATATAAAGAAATTTTTGTTAACATATTAGCCTCCATTTTGTTTATCTTAGTCTTTGCATGTGATGACTAAATCTTAGCCTCAAGACCCATATGTAGTATGCAAGACATATAAATGGCACTCATGTCCAAATCTTATGCCAAAGACATTGAAGTGAGATATCTTGTGGTTTTCCTCATATCCCACTCAAGTGCTACAAAACCCTAACCATGATGTACCCAATAACTATGTGATGTGTGGAATCAAGACATGTTCTTTTTTAGGGCCTCTGTTGTGGTTTAATCATGGCACCCATATCCCTCTAGTAGGCCAAATATACCCTATGAAGGTATTGTTTCATGGTTCAAGGATGATTTCAATGACACAACTTGAGAATATTCATGGTTTTTCCTTTTGGTGCTTGACTTGAGACTCTTCATTTAGGAAATAAGGCCATTATTTCTCTCCCTTTACATTGGTTGACATTGGTTACATTTCCTTGAGACAACCCTTAGGATAAGAAATTAATGGTGCACCAAAATATTGTTTGAAATGTCTTTCTACTGTCCTCACAGATAGGGATCATTGCTACTGGCTAATAATGATGAGTCATGTGAATTACCCTCCAAATCTACACAATTAAACTATTGTAGTAACATGGTACGAACCTTATATGCATGATTGAAATTAACGATGGGAAATACCCCATGCTTATGAATAATCATTGAAGATACAAACATTTTCCACGATCCATTGAATTTAGAGGTCATATGGCTACCAATAAGGCTAATCATCTTCCTATGAATGCATTCAAGAAATCTGTTGTTTAAAATACATACTAAAACCTATTGTTTTGTAGCCTTTTCCATCATTTGTATAATCACTTTTGCTATTGTTATATTCTCTAATTCACTGTCTTCTGGCCTTCTATCACTTTTCTTGTCAAAATTGACTCCAAACTACCTCCATAACTCCCTTGAACAATGAAATTGCATGCAAGGATTGGAAAATATATCACAAAAGGTCAAATTAGTTTTTTGGCTTTATTCACATGCCAATATTGGATAAGCTAAGTCTAAGATTTTCTTGGCAAAATTAGCCTTAGTAACTTGGCATGTTTGTCAATCAAGAATTAGAAGGTTAATTAGAGTATAAAACACTTTATTTGAAGCTTAAATTTGGGATATATAGAATTAACATATATGCAAAATATACCCAAGAGGTATAACTAGGTTGTGGAGTGATCAAATTTAGCATATAGAATCAAGGATTGGAAACTCTAGATTATCAAGTTGATAAACCTATGACATTGATTATAGATCCCAAATCTAGGCCATTTACCTCATTAGAAACTATATTTTTGAAAGTAGAGACACCGCTTACAATTCCTTTTATGATTGATTTTACATTCATGCATCGCTTACATCACATATATCATGATATGATCCAACAAGTCTTTTTAATTTTTCCTACCTTTCCATAGTATAGGCATGTTTTTTTCTTCTTACCTTTTTTAATTGATGACTAATCATCATGCTTATTGTTCTCGATTTGGTTGACATAGTCCTTATTAGGTAATCTCCACCATCTTTCTCTCAATTGTATTCCTGATCTCTTTTTCTAGAATTTTGTCAGCTTTTCCCTTAATAAGTTAGTAATGTTTCTAATTTTCAAGTTTACCCTCATTAATCAATTTTTATTGTGCCCTAATTAGAAAACCACATAAATAACTAAAGGCATAGTCTCTGGAATCATCTATTCTACAATCCCAACTAGCATAATAGGTTGAACATAAAAAATTATAGCATGTCTTTAAATTCATCAAGTTTAGTTCTATAAGTTGTCCGTCCTTCTTCAGAAAATCCTTTCTATATTGACCCAACTTCAACTAAATCTCCTTGATGCATGAGCCAAATAGTCTTCATTTTTTTCAAGGGAGACATGATTAAGAGAGATCGACTCTTTCTCAATTAGGTTACCTCTATTTCATTGTTCTTATCAAACGTATTCTTTAACTTCTTCTGTAACTGATTTGGATAGTTAATCCTACTAATATGAAAGTAGATCTCCCTATATATGTAGGTTGTCATGATTCCTATACACTTTTGCTTCTTCCCATTAATGATTAATTTCTTGTGTTCATCTTTAGCATCCAGAACCATAGAATTTGTGAGCTACTAAAGAGGTTTAGTGTTAACAAAGTTTCCATATCTTGTACTTTCATTCCATAGTTGTGGCCATTTAAAACCATTGGATCTTTCTTAGAACTCATAATCACTCTCCAAACCTTAATTCAATATGCAAGTTTAAAATTGATTTAATCTACCTTAGATATGTAAGCCTATATGGAAAGAACATATGTGATAGACCAATCCATAGGATCATGTACATGTATACCCAAAAGTGTAACTATCTCCCTTAAAATGAGGAAGGTTTATTCCAATTTGATCACCTTAGGCACACTCAAGATCTAGGTTTTAAGTCTTGACATAAGCACTAGTCAACCTGGTCAACACAACATCTAATTGGTTGCACCAATTAGTTGACTACTTAGTGGACCTACTATTCGACTTTGATTGTCACCAAAATGACATCGATTGATTCTAGAAACTGAAGAGTTGGGAAGTTCCTTTTGTTTTAACAAAGTCCACTTCCAATATTGTTTTTATCTTCCTTTGACCTAAAGATAAAATTTTGAGGGATATACCCTACCACATTCTTCCAATTTCTTTGCATCCACAGTTTTAAGTCCTTCTCTTTCATTTTTTATCACAAAAAAATCCATATTAGGGAATCTATGCATAAATAATCATTCTTTATGAAACACCATATGCCACTAATTGAGATAATACAACTAGCCATGATTAAATATCAAATGCTTTCAAAAACATTAATTCAATTCAAATTTAAAAGAAAATTTGTGAGTCGGAATTATTTTCTATCTCATCCTTTACATATGGAATTGTATTATCCTTTACATGTGGAATTGTATTAACTAGTTGAACTGAGTCATCCTTTTACCTTAACAAATAATGTCAGTGTCATCTTGACATGTTTCCCATCATATGGAGGAAAAATCAATTTTTTCTTTATGGGTATCAATTTGCAACAATTATGAACACATTGAAGAAAGAAAGAACAATATCAGGCATCTTTGTGCCATCTATTTGAATCTATTGCTGCAAAGCCTTCTTCTCTTGGTTTTTGGATTTTGTGGTGCTATCTAATGGCCTAATACAAAGTAAAACAATATATACACAAAACAACCCTCTTGCAATGATTTCAATTGGGTTTCAACTTTTGGTAATTATAATCAATTTGGTGGATTTTAGTTTTTTGTAAAATATGGATGAATTTGAAGGTACCAAAACTTGAAATTATGGTCAAAATGGAACCATGAACAAAATCATTATTGTCACCAAAATTCACTGCATCAGAAACAAGGTTATTCTACCACTGGTTCCACCCCACATGTGTAGCATGAATTCAAGAAGGGTAAGGATTGTTTCCTTAGATCATGATGTAATATAAACCCACGAAACATGAAACTTCTATAAAACCACAAAACTTCTATAAGGTCTTTTTCTACCTTTGTTCTACTCAAATATAAAAATCATTTTCTCTAGTAATCTATATTACAACTGCCTTCTTCAACATTTGGTGTATCGAGGGAACCCAATGCTTCTACATATAAGAGAAATCATTTTCACCATATAACCTACTAACTAGCATGATGAAATCCCTCATGGGTTCTCATAAATTAGAGGTGGGCTACAAATTAGATGGGAAATTTAAAATTATTTCTTTTGTCTTCTCAGATAATTTTGGCCCAACACCTATCCAAAATAGTGAGTAAAGAAATACTCTGTGTTTTCTCAAAGGTTTGGCTCCAACCCTAGATGCAAAAGTCTTACATGTCAAGTTATATTTTCAATGTTTATCTTTAGCTATATTATAATATGAATATCATTGGCCTAACGTTTCCTTCTCCCTTGATGAAGTGTAGGTAAAGATAAATATGTATCTATCAGACCTATCATTCAACTCGAGCCATGAAATTTCGAGAGGGACAAGGGAAAACATATCCAACACATGTTACAAGGTTAAATCAACTAGAGGTGAAAAGGTCAGAAGAAATTTTGGTAGGTGCATGAAATTATTTCTTGCTGAAGGAGGATCATGCTCTTATGACGATGAGAGAATAGGTGACATTGAGGTTCCCTTGAGGTACAAACACCTACTGAAACAATGGGTAACCAAGGAACTCCCCGAGTTGGACACTGACTTCTGTGTTAATGAGAGGATGTATTGCATTGCTTCGTCATCCATCCATGGCCTTGGTTTATTCTCCATGGACAACATAAAGGTAAAATATGGCGGATTGGTTGAATTGTTTGAGTATGTTGGACCATGTTACACTTATGGAGTATGGTTGAGGCTGGTCCAATATATGCCTAGTATGCGGAGATACGCACTCGCCGCAAATTATATACAACTGAAAGACAATAATAGGCATAAATGAGAGACTATGTATATTGATGGAAGGCCAAAGGCATCAAGGAATATTGCAGGTCTTATAAATAGTACAAGGTCTGGGACAACAAGAAAGGAACCCAATTGCATTTTTTAGGAGTGTGAAGGTAATAGGATATTTGTATGTGCGGTGAAAAAAATAACGGCAGGCGAAGAGCTGCTGGTCGATTACAATCTGAATTGAGTTGACCCGGGAACGTCTTCTTTTTCTACGATACAAAAACCATTAAACCCAAACATAAAAAGGGATTACTTAATTTGTGAATGTTTCATTTGTGATGAAATTTTATTTTATTTCTGAAATATTTTACTTTTAGGCATATTTTGCGTTACTCTACACTTATCCCTCTAACATAAAGTGTTCTTGTATCTTCACATAAGCATAGCACGACCTAAAGTTTTCAGTCAACATTTACAATCTTGGGTTACCTCATTCCATCCCTCTCTTATCTTACCTACAGTTGCCCAACCATGATATCACCAATTCATGGATAGAATGAAGCATGTGCCTCTTATGTTCAATTTGAACAACTACAATGGCATCTAAAATACATTTTAGAGGGTGCATTATAAATCATTTGAAAGGTTTTTACGTTATCTAAAATGGGGTGTTGGAATATTTTTTCCTAGTTTGGGAGATATAATCACTAGAAGCAACAAAAATCTATAACACGGTGATGCTACCTCTCTCTTGAGTTTTGACATGCATTTTCTTTCTCCATGGGCCATATTCCATATTTGACCTTCATGAAGTTATCCCATATTGCTTGGAATTCGTATTGCACCCTTGAATCTGTTATGCACATCGTTTCTAATGGTTTGGGCTTCAAGCCATCCTTTGGCCCCATTCAAATCATCTTGGAAATTTGTTTGACCCACTTTGCCTCATTTGTTGCAACACACAAAAGGATCCTTTCCATTACATCCAAGGAACATGGGAATTTAAGACAACATTATAGACCACAACATTTGGTTCAAGCTAAGGATCTCAATGTAGAAATTGCACATTATTAGCTTGGAAGGACACACATCACATGAAATACATCCAATGCTTCTACTGACCTCCTCACCTTTCGAAGAACATAAATCAATGTTGTATAGACATACCTCCATTGAAAGCCCTTGTGTATCACTAGATGGCTTGGAAATGTTCATTTGATAGAGCTGACTTATCACTTGTTCTCATGGAAACTACCTTACTACATCCTTGTTGAATTCTCTGATTCTCGGATCTGATAGTTATTGTTTTATAATTTCAATGCAAAATTTTGTTTCATGCCACAGTTATCATAGAATAACTATGCACTGAGAATCTCAACTATTACAATGCAACATAAATAACAAGATCTAGAAATATTAACCATGAACACTAGACACAAGAAGACAAGAATTTATCCTAGGAAAACCAAAACCAAGCTTGGAAGAAAACCCAACAACATTTCTTATAGAATAATCAATTCAAGAGTTTACAAGTTTATCACCATCAAAATAGACCAAGAGATATCAAAGAGTCACCTCCCCATCCTAGTGCAACTCCCAAGAAGTAGCGCACAAGATAGAATACCAAGAACTTCAAGTTGCAGTGAATTTTACCTCGAATTTTACAAAACCCATTATACCCAAACTTAAAAAGGGATTACTTAATTTGTGAATGTTTCATTTGTGACAAAATTTTATTTTATTTCTGAATGTTCCATTTTATTTTATTTCTGAATGTTTCATTTGATAATATTTTCCAATATTCCATTAGTTCATATATTTTTTTTTCAATATTTCTTGCACATACTAACATTCTTCTTGAAATTATGCCAGAGTGGTGATAGTGGCAAAGGCCCTGAGTGCGGAAAAGGTGTTGATCGATGAAAAGGCCCCGTTCCTAGCACTGCATCGATCAAAAATGATGAATATATAAGTGATGAAGAGATATTTGATTCTAGAGACCCCTTGCACACAATAGAATTGTCCCTAAGAAAGGCCAATAGGGAATTCTAGGATTTTCTCGCTGCTGGGGTGGAAACTGCTGAAGATTTCCAAAGGATAGCTTAATTACACATTAAGATAGCAAATTATGGGGTAAGTGATGTCATCTAACAATATCAATTTTTGGTTTTAAATTTTGTAATTTGATATATGCAATTAACACATATTTATCATTGTAGAATTTTGTGAGATTGATAAGAGGGGAAGTAGAAGGTCCTGGTAGCATCAATGGGACTACAACAATGAACCTGCATGGCCATGTAGCCACCAATCTATTTTCCACCGCAAGTGTGTTTCCTGAGACTGATTCTATGGCTTCTAGGGGTGATACCACGCCCCCACAACACAGTCCAGATCGTGTAGGTGATGATCATGATCATGGAACTGATCACTCTTCCATTGATTTTTACCCTGGTGCTACACATATCCAAAGCACAGGAACAACCGCAGTATCATTTTTGGTCGACCAGGACATGGTTCCTCTAAAAATAGTACAACTACTAGGTATTTAATATATGTCTTTATAGAGATTCATGTTATATAGTTGTTTAAACAATCACATATAAGTGAGATTTAAATTACTAATGATGACGATGTTTTATATGAAACAATGTGTTCTACAAAAGTTTGTATGACTATGCATTAGAACGTTTTGGTCCGACCATTTGACTACAATGGAATCGACAAGATTCCAAACTGAAAATCCTTCTTATCTCCAGACTGGTTGGCGAGTTTGGTGACTCGTTCAATAAGCCGAAAGCCCTAAAAAGGACCGGTAAGCATTTGAAACATGTAGAGAGGTGTATAGGAATAAATTAGTATAGGACCCCAAGTGTGAACACCCTTTGGTTGTCCCTGAGAGGGAGTGGAAATAAATTATTCTCGATGCAAGAGAATTAGGGATGAAAGCACAAGGGAAGAAACCACCTGGCCCTGGAAGGTAAGAGGTGTTTTCAATTTACTATGATGGTCTTTTGTTTACTTTATGAGGAAAACAATAAATATCTAACATATCTCAAAATATTGCATAGATTCCAACACTTCCAAGGAAAMAAAGGCAAGACAAGACAAACACAACCAACATAAACTGGGCCAAGGTGGTTATGAGAGATTGAAGGCATGGGTTGTAAGTGCCTAAACATTTTAGTTTTTTTTTTTATCATCGTCACTAAATATGTAATTCATTGCTGCTAGTGACTAATGATTTTTATATTTCTCAATGAAGGGGGATGTGTTCAACGACCAAGCCACAGAAGAAGATATAAAGGTCGGGTTCATGCAGGGTTTTGATGGTGTGGTGGTGCGATGAAGAAGATTGGGGAAATCATCATGTGTCTCTCTAGAGGACATGGTAAATAAAATGAAATTAAAAACTTGTCGATTAGTGTTTACTCATTGATTACTTGTAATGTAAAATATATTTTTTATTCATTTAAAATGTAAAATAATGTGTGTCTTTTCCACATTTGCAGGAGAGTAACAATGCTACCAATGCTCTTGATGTACCTACTAAACCACATACCGACCCCCATATTGATTCAAGCGCTATTTCCGAAGGACCATAACATAGTGGTATGCGCGCATTTTTAATGTTTTTCCATTTTTCAATGAGTATTAATATTTAGGGTATATTCTGTACTAAATACTAATATTGTTTCATATGGAAGAGTGTGTAGATGTGCCCAATCGAGAGAGGAGATCAACAAGCACATAAACAATAATGCGACCACCAGCTAATGTTTCTACTGCACCGAATACTCCAGGTATAAAACATTGTAATTAAATCTGTATTATTTAAATTTCTGTAGGAACAGTGAATAACAATATCACTTGATTTTTTTGTTCTTGTTGCAACAGTGGATGCCCATGCGCATCCTCAACCTCCATGCCGAAATACCAGAAGTTCATCATGGTGTGAGTTGTTGAGTATTGATGTTGGAACACTTCAAGAAGGCCCAATAACTATGGGGGGTCAGTTAAATGATGATGATGATGAATTAATTTTTGCTTTCATTGATACTAGGAAGAATAAGAAGAAGAAAAACAAATGATTAGACATTTTATTATTAATATAAATCCAATATATTTTTGGTCCAATGTAATGTATTTTTTTTTCCTAAATGTCATGAATGTTATCTTCTTTCATGTTTTTTGTTTTAGCACATGGCGATGAATGTTTTATGCTTACATTTAGTTTTATTGTCATTTCTAATTATAGTTGTAAAATATAGATAGATTGGGTATGGGGAAATGATAGTGATGTGAGAGGGGGGGAGGGGTCAAAAGAGCTTCCATCGTCACATGGTTGGTCCTGTTCAGTAGAGAATAATTTATTCTCAAAATGAAGAGAAGCTCATTCAGGTATTCGTTTTTAGTCATTAATTTGTAGAGGTTGTTACATCTTTAATTACTATTCTGAAATATAATTAAGTCATGTGATGAATCACAGGATGGAGAGGAGCAACATTGGAGGCACCCCATCACTCAAAGGTATAGATCTTGTTAAGTATTGGTTTAAGGTGATATAATTACATATATGTTTATCAATCTTAATATTAAATAATAATAATATAGGAAATGTGTTAAGAAAGTTAAATATTTTATGTTTTTTATATTTTTTTGGAGATTATTTTTGTTGAAATTATAATTTTGAATTAATGAAATTGTTGTTTTTAATGTAAACATAGTTTAAATGTCTTGAAATACATCTTTTTTCACTAGATTGTGTACAATTAACATATAATATTTGCAATTGAATCAATCTAAAATTATTAGTCCATCCATAACAAGTTTAGAATACTAGATTAGTTTAAAATTTGACAAACTCAACCCTTTTCTACATAAATTATTCTCCAAATCTATTAGGAATTGAGTTTTGGCCCAATTTCAATATGACCCAAATCATTGAAATTTGAAAAACAATGAATGAATCAAGGCCAAACTTCATTTTTCCAGAAAAAATAAACTCACTGGAAACTTTGAGTTTTTCCACTTATTATCTCTCTCTCTCTCTCTCTCTCTCTCTCTCTCTCTATATATATATATATATATATATATATATATATATATGACCATACGAGGAAACAAATTTTAAGTTTTCATCACCATTTCCAAGAGAATAAAGCAAGAAATCACCATAACTATAGCTAGAAGCGTAATGGTAGGGACCCAAATTTGGAAACTCCTGAAACGTTGATACCTAGTTTTTGATATGTAAATTCGACCTCTCTTTCGTTTGCAAGTATGTTATTTATCACACAAGGACTTGTGTGAATTTGGGAGAATGTTATGAAATCAATTCAAGGACTTGCACCTCAAGGATGATGTCCATATTGATAATGTTTTTTATGAGGGAAATACTTCATGAACCAAGGGATCACAAAGACAAGAACGATGAGAATCCGTACTCCACAAAACACATAATCTTCTCTAAACAATATTAGTATCAAAGAGTCTTATGGTGCACCCTTTTACCTAGATAGGTTTCCCTCCCACAAGATATATATCAGAAATTCATTTTATCCCTTGATCCATCCCTTTATCATGTTCCTATACAATCCTCAATCCAAATTTCCCATAGGCCTTCCTCTCCATCCCTTTATCATCCTATACAATCTTCAATCCAAATTTCCCATAGCCCTACCTCATGTCATATATTTTCTTTTGGAGACATAAAGAGAGTTGTTCACATGATCAATAAAAATAGAGTTACATATGAGGAATACCTACACATTGAGTTCCTCAAACATGGTATCCCACTTCCCTCTAGGGATCCAACACATGTTGGATAGGAAATCTCCCAGCTGGGGACTCCATAAATTCCAACAATAATAGGAATGCCCACAGTATAAATTTCACTTGATATTCGGTAGTTTCCTTGACATAAAATCATTCATAGTCTTAGAAAGCTAACTCTCCATGCATTTTTAAGATCCAACAAGCTATCCTCAACACCTAATATGGTTTTCTTCTCTCCCCAATGCCCATAAATCTCTTTTCCTCTCCTCTCCCTAGCTATAATCATTGTCCTCTCTTTATACTTGAATTTCCTTTTATTGTCCCATGCATGCTTTGACTCTCACACTTCCCCAAAATGATTGTTCCCATACCATGCTCTAATAACTAGGTGAAATGACTCTTCCACCCACCTCTGGCATCCATGTACTTAACCCATTCTTCAATAACTAGGTGAGATGAATTTGCCCACCAACCTTTTACATGCATTAAATGATTGGTTTGATAAGTCAAAGGAGGTAAATATAAATAATAAAATAATTTAGAAAATTGACTTGGGTTTATTAGGCACGTGGGATCCCCCCCCTCTTGTGGAAACTTAGCCCCCATGAGTTCGTCCATAGTCATTTGTAGGCGGTGATGTATTTTATTTTATTAGTTTCAATGTACATTGTTTATATATTGCATTGCTTGTATCATGACCATACATCATATTTACAAATATACATCGCTAATATGGGGATTAAAAACTAGGGTGTTATAAGAGATGTAATGAGATTTTTTATTTTTTAGAAACTATTTTATAATGCCAACAAATAATTTGTCGAGTGATGTAAAAGAGTCAAAGGTACTCTATTAATATCTAATTTCAGAACACCAAGGATGACATGAGTGTGCAAACTAAGAATGGTTTGGAGTCTAATACAAATGATAAGTGTGAGAGATCCTTGAGAGATATATCAAAGATTGTGAATTTTCAAAGGGCATGAGAATAGTTTTAGAGTGAGAATGCCCAAAGTATATTAGGTAATAAGACTAAAAGGAGAATTAAATGTATTGATAAGATGTCGACATGGAGGATGCATCAATGATAACATCACCTTGGATGTCACCACATGAATGCAAATGCATTCGAATGAGATAAGACAAAGTACGGTTTGTAATTGGCATTGGGTATTGGTGGACCAAAGAGAACCCAACAAATGTAGAATGAGTGGTGAATGACATCAAAGTAGAGACATCATTGAGATGATGAGAAGAGGCATAATGCATATTGCAAGGCAATGATTGTTATCACGTAAAAATGGTCCATCTAGATCAAAATGCTATGTGTATTGAAATGCTCCAACAACAGTATGGGTATCATGAATTTTACACCATATCCCATTTAATTAACTTTGGGAACCATTTTCCTAAAGTTAATTTCACTCACAAAGCCATAAATATCCCCTTTAATTAACTTTAGGAACCATTTCCCTAAAGTTAATCCCACTTGATTAAGTCATAAACCCTTTTTATGACTTTCCCTCCTATTTTTAATTTAGAAAAGAAAATATATGAGAGAAATTCCATATTTTTCCTATAAAACAAGGAGAGGTCTCCCCCCATTTCATTATCACTCTTTCTTTCCTCTTTCTCTCATTTTCCCTAGGTTTGTCCCTTTACCAATGAAACCCTAGTTTCTCGAGGAGCACACTATTGCATCCATATATAGCCAAAGGAAAGAGAAACTACAACCACACACTCGAGGAAATCAAATAACCCTCTGAAGGAGAGGCCAATAGAAGATAAACACCTTCAATATCTCTCCACCAATGATATTGTGAATTCTACCATTTGGGTAATGGATTCATTTATTCTTTGACCAAATAGTTGTTCTTGTCTTTTATTTTTTTGTTGCATTTTACTTCCATATATAAGAATAACATAGCTTAGAGAATAAATTAGTTCATTGAAATATAGGGTTTTTAGTTTTCTAACTCATTTGTCTATAATCTTGTAGAAACCACAAGGTTTGCAAAGTTTCTCACTCTGTTTGTACTTTTGCACCAATAGAGTGGTGACTCCACTAGGGATATGAGCCAATATAAAGATCCTTGACTATGGGTGTGTGGTAAATGAGTTTATTTGTTTTTTATGAGTTTTTTAGGTTTTTCTGACTTCTTTTAGCTTTATGTGTTGTGTTTGCAAGTGACAAGGGTTGGAAACCACAAAGGAATCCCACAGAGTTGAGCTCCCAGGTGTAGGAGACCCCCTAGAGACCATCACACTTATTAGGGTCAACAAGTACATTGACCAATCCATTAACAAGGTCTGGTTCCTTTGTTTGTCAATGTAGGAAACATGGTACCTTTCGTCATGGGCCAACACACTTTTTGAGGTAACTTTCTATAGGGGTTAAAAAAATTATTTTTTCTAGTTTTTATCACTTTTGTGTGTCTACTAGGTTTATATTAGGGAATACGGATGATTAGTTAGATTTTAGTTTGTACGTTTGGCTTAAAACCCTTAAAAATCCAAAGGATTGAGGAACAGACCCCCTATCATTTTACTACCTTTCCTTCAAGAGTTTTTTTGAGGGTTTGAATCTTTGTTTGGTCTCTGCAAATAGGTTGTAACTTTGAATTTCAATGGTTGTTTACATCTATAGGTTTATTTTCTCGCAATTCATTTCATTTTAATTTGAAAAATCAAAAGAAACATAGGCATATAGATAGTTGCATTGCAATTTTTTTAATTGTTTGTTATAGTCATGGACCATTTCATTTTTTCTATTAAAGAATGCTCATGTAGGTCATATTTTCATAGATCATGTGTGAATGGAATAATTAAAAAAGAAAAAAGAACCCAATATTGGTCGCTTTAGCGACTAACCTGTTCGTCGCTAGTATTGCCAATTGGTCACAAACATCAATGTGTTAGTCACTAGAGAGACAAACATGTTAGTTGCTAGAGCGACCAACATGTTAGTCACTAGAGCGACCAACATGTTCGTCGCTAGTATTGCCAATTGGTTGCAAACATCAACGTTAGTCGCTAGAGCGACCAACGTGTTCGTTCTAGCGACTAACTGATCATCCTTCTTTTGACTTTCTTAACTGATGGTTTGGCCGCTCTAGAGACTAATATTCGACGTTCTAGCGACTCATAGTGGTTTATTGACAAAGTTTGCCATGGTTTTTTTGGTCACTCTTGCGACTAATATTAGTCATTTGACCGAATAAAATTCGTCGCTAGCCGAAATTTTCCCTATTGTGAATAGGATTCTTTTTCCGGTCGCTAGACCAGCGAAGATCCATGTGTGGTCGCTAGACCGACAAATGAATTTCAACGATTTTTTTTTTATCTTGGTCGCAAAAATGACTCTATGCCGACAAAAAATCATATATCTTGTAGGTCTTCAAACAAAGGGTAAATTTGCATGCCCATTTTGTGGTCCGAGGATAAAATATCTTCATTCAAGGATTTTAGCAAAGGAAGTGTTTGATTAGTATAGGCACTTTCTGCCTAAGAACCATAGTTATCGAACTACATACAAAGAAAATTTCACTAGTAAAGAAGAAAACAGAAAAAAAACCACAAAGAATGACACCTTGCCTATGGAAGTTGGAATATATTAGAAATAGTCAAGGTACACAAATTATTTATGTATGACCTATTATATAAATATTTGGTTAATTTCATTTTGTCCCATTAATTAGTGTTAATTTATATTTGTTGATGTTTCATGAATGTCGTTAAGGCACGAATGAGCTTCCACGAGGAATGAAAA
The DNA here is from genome assembly GCA_009831015.1 of Picea engelmannii. Taxonomy (NCBI): domain Eukaryota; kingdom Viridiplantae; phylum Streptophyta; class Pinopsida; order Pinales; family Pinaceae; genus Picea; species Picea engelmannii. The sequence continues at coordinate 234,051 of ML790414.1, forward strand.
GTTACTCGATGCAATTCTGTAGATTTTGATACTACAAGAACCTACAAATAGTTCATTTGTTTGATACAATGCATATTGGGAAGAACATAACAAAATTGTTATGGCGAATATTAGATGGAAGGACTAACAAAGAGAGAATTGGAAAGATTTTTTGTGACATCCAGGAAGCTAATCACACATTGCAAAGTGTTATTATTAATTCTAATGGAGATGGTTGTGAACATAATACTAGTCTTCCTTGGTTATTGATGGAGCAACAGAGAAATATTGTAAAAGAGGTCATTCAAAAAATCAGGTTTCTGACGGGGTTTTCGTCGAACATACAAAATATCTTAACTAAAAAGGTGATTTTGGAGGGGTTAAAACTCATGACTGGCATACATTAATTAAGGTAATTAGTAGGTTATAATATATTTCCTTATTGGTACGCATTTTTTGGAAAAAATAATAATTATTTATTTTTTGTTATAGTATGTTCTACCTTTATCTCTCCCAGACGACTTTGACAACAACATAAAACAAATTATTTATGTACTTGGAAAATACATGAGGTAAGTATTTTTTTATAAGGAAAATGTACTTCTTATGTGATTTGTAGCATAACTTATTGACATATTATCTTTTATCTACAAATTTCTGTATGCCTTGATATTATTTTATTGCATCGACATTTGTAGGTGGCTATCATCAAAAGGAATCCATAAAGAAGATATAAGGTATTGGAAGAGAGAAATTCCCTGACTAATGTGTCAAATGCAAAAATATCTACCTCCAACATTTTTCACTGCACAAGAACACTACCTCATACACCAAGTTGAGGAGATTGAATTATGTGGACCAATACACACAAGGTCGATGTGGATGGTGGAGAGGCAGTTGAAGTCACTTAAGGCTTTTGTTAGACAAAGAGCACGTCCAAAGGGTTCTATGGTTGAGGGATATATGGTATATCAATGCATGGTGTATATTATCCAATATCTACCTAAATTATCAGAAAATATGAATGTGCCTCCCATTTGGCATCTCGACTTCATCAACAAATTTGAAGGGGAGCCCCTATTGGGGAAAGGTAAAATGAGGAATTTGAAAGGTAATTATTAGATGTTGACGTAGATTTCATATATTGCACATTTATTAAATCATTCCTTTATTAACAATAACTAATTAATGATATTAAATTGCTATGCTATCATATAGTTGCTCGAGAGTGGGATGGTTTACATTTATACATTGCAAACAACCTTGATTGGATGGAGCATTGGATAGAATATACTGAAAAATACTTCGGTAGGTTATGATGGGAAGGGGTGAGTAAGATGATTAAAAAAGTGCATCGCCATCGAGATCAATTTCCTGATCTTACATCAAGGGAAGTTGATTTAGCCTTTGGTTTAAAAGATAAACACGCAAGTTAATTTTTTTACCCACATTTTCCTAGTTTTTTCCCAAATTTTCAATGTATTTGGTTTGTTTAATTATTGAAATATATATTTAGTTGGTCCTATATGAGGATTACTAATTGGCAATTTATTTTTTACTTGTTGTCCATGTTGCAGTTGAAACATCACAAGTCTATGTGGTGTAATGGTCATAAATTTCATGTCAAAATGTTGGATGATAAGATGAAAACCTCAGATTGTGGGATAACTGTAGTGTTTAAGGTCACCAACATTTCCTCTAGAAGTGAAAGAAATTCAGAAGAAACTGAGAATAGGTACTATGGCCATTTGGAGGATATAATTGAGTGTGATTTTAATTCCTTTAAAATATTTTTGTTTGAGGTTAAATGGTACAGGATACGAATGCATGAATGTGATCCTGAAAGAACTATTATTGAGCATGATAAGGGATTTACCATGGTTAATACAAGGGCATTTGAACCGGGTACAGAGCCTTATGTTCTTCCAAGTCAATGTGAGCAAGTATTTTACTCATAGGTACCTGGTAAAACATGTTGGTCATACGTTGTTAGATATGATCCAAGAGGAAGACCAATAAAGTACAATCATGTAGTCGAGGATGAAGATAATAATGAGGAAGAAGATCATGATTATATAGATCAG
>ML790414.1:270909-342406 GCA_009831015.1 Picea engelmannii
ATTGCAAAGACCCTCATATTACCCCTATATAATTTCTTGCATTGCTCATTCTTTGAATCTTTCTATTATTCACATCTTATGGATAGAAGTTCCTATAAGGCGAGGTAAAATGTATAGAATCTCATATGTTCATAAATTATCTAACATTCATTCTTTGGTTACTAATGCCCTTCAATCCTCCCTAGATCATTATAAATCCCTCTAGGATCACCATCAAGGCTTTATCTAGTTTCAAATTGGTGACTGACTTTGGTTGTATATGGATAAATAATTTTTTAAGGGGTAGTATCATAAAAAACTACAGCCTATTTTCTATTGTCCCAATATTGTTCTTCAACATATTAATGACAATGGTTGTCATTACTATTTCCCTTCCTTGCTAAACATCCATAATATTATTTATGTCAATCATCTCAAACTATATGAGCCATCTATTCTGGAAGAGGAAGTTCCAGTCTGCCACTTAGTAGATAATAACCATACACTAGTGGACTTGCACACATGATACACTTGTCATCAATGAATTACTTCCTATCTTGTTGAATGCTAAGGTCACCATCCCACTCATGACAAATCACTATCCTAAGTTGTTTTTAAAAAGAACTTATCGCATCTTGTTGAGAAATTAGAGACATTGTAATATGGCATTACCATATTACAATGTAATATGGTAATCCAATATTACATTGTATTATGGTAATACCATATTACAATGTAATATGGGAATGCCATATTACATTGTAATATGGAATTACCATATTATAATGTAATATGGTAATACCATATTACATTGTAATATGGTATACCATATTACATTGTAATATGGTATACCATATTACAATGCAATATGGAAATACCATATCTCGTGTATTTTATTTTATTTTAAACTTAAAGGACGCGTCGCAATATCGACGATAGTTCGTCGGAAGCCAATTTTTATTTTGAACATGGAAACAACAATGAAAGTTCGTCGCAATTTCCCATGGTTTTGCATCGCACATACAACAATTGCGTCGTAAGTTTTGTCTTGGCATAAATTTTCGTCGCTATTGCCATGATTTTGCGTCGCAACTTTCCACATTTGTTTTTACATTGCCACGGTTTTTTGTCGTAATTGTGAAGATGTATAAGGTTAACCTATATTGATGGTGATGACACGTGGAGAGACAATTTCGTCACTATTTCCATGAACACCTGGTTTGTGGATATAGTGACGAAAAAGAGTCTTGGCTTTCGTGGAAATTGTGACGGATAAGTCTGGAAATAGCAACGAAAAACCATGGCAAATTTGTTCATATGTAGTAGTGATCGATATAGAACTCATTTATGTCACTCTTGGTCATTTATGTCAGATCTCAGTTCATTCCAATGCATGCATCAATCTAGTTGTGTTGCTAGTAGCGGTTTTCAATTGTTTAGTTCAAGACTCTTTTAGTTTAAGGCATGATAAGTGGTATTTTATGTGTGATAATAACCACTCGTTTTTGTTAACTCAAGTTTGGATTATTCTTTTATATACTCTAGGATGTGTTTAGTTTAGTTAATTAGTTGTGTTACAACTAGTAGTATAGAGTTAAGCCTCAATCCTAGATGGACGAGGGCCTCTACAGCTCTTATAAATATGCAGTTTTTGTATGTTTTAAAGGGTTGAGTTTTTTGGGGGAAAAATATCAATACAACAACTGGTTAGACCCACTTTACGAATGGACTAAATCTCTCTACCTAGTGAAGATACTATTGATGACAGTGTGTTTGTGTCCAAATTCATATGTGTTTCTTATCTTGAATACAATTTTGATTTGTGCAAAGTACATCTCTTTTCCTTCAGCTACTGTATAACTTGTATTTATTAATTTGAAACCTATTATAACAATTATTCTTTGATGAAGATACATTTTTAATGTATTGAAATGATATGCTAAGTATTAAACTTCTTTCAGTAGATTATTCATTGAGCGGCTTGTTGTTCCCTTTTGTTTTTTACTTCTATTATTTCACTTGTCTGTCATTAGTGTGCCACCAACCAAGGAGGACCCTCATCCATATCCTTTTTCAAACCCAACCGTGCTCCTATCTTGGTAAAACCAACTCTCTAACTAGACAACACAAAATAAAAAAAACCAACCATTCCAAAACTTGAGGTGGCCTAGCTTTGCACTTTAGTAGGTAGGTGCAAACCATATGACCAAAATACAACATGCTTGATTTGATTCTCATACTTATTGTTTTTCATATATAATTAAACCATGCTTTTTGAGTGCAATTCACATTTCATGACTTTCAAGTAAACAATCATAATCTCTTCCAAAATACTTATCTCGCTAACTTATGTTCTCATTTTTTTGAGTGTAGGTACCACCAAATAGGTACCTGTCAGACTTATATTCCTCAACTGAGGATCAAGTTATACTAGGAGAGATTGAAAGTGAGACGTATTGTACTAGATCTAACAGTTCTATATCAACTAGAGATGAAAAGGAAAGGAGAATATTTTGTAGACACATGAAATTTTTTATTACCGAAGGAGGGTCATGTGATTATGATGATGAGAGCGTATCTAACATTGAGATTCCCTTGAGGTGTAGACATCTAGTGCAACGATGGGTACCTAAGGAGATACTTCAATTGGAAACATATTTCTTCATCAATGCGAGGATGTATCAGATTACTCCATCATCCATACATGGAGTGGGGCTATTTTCCATGGTTGGCATAAAGGTCAAATATGGCATTGTAACTAAATTGATGGAGTATGTCAGACCATGCTACAAATAAAATCATTGGTTGATGTTGGTTCAATATATGATAATTATGTGGAGATACAAAGTTGTTACAAATTATATTAAACTAGTAGACAACAATCAAAAGAAAGGGGAGACTATGTATATTAATGGAAGGCAAAAAGATTTTAGAAATGTTGCAGGATTTATAAATAGTACATGACCAAGGACAACAACTAAGAAACTACATTTCATATTTTAGGGGCCTACAGGAAATCATATATTCATATGTGCAACAAAATCAATAATTGCAGGTGAAGAGTTGTTGATTGATTACTATTTGAATCTAATAAATGGGGGGGATGCTACTATGGGGATAAATATCTTATATACAATTTAACTAAACCATTTTCATTAATTGCATTTCTTCTTGTATTATGGGAGAGTGATCATGCCTGGGTTCCTGCACAGTTTGAAGGCATCTCCGAACAGGTAAACTTCGATGTAATAACAATTTTTTTTATTATATAATAGTTGTTTTTTTTTAACAGAAATGGTTGATGGATTTTTGTATTAATAACAGTGGACATGCCACTGGGTTCATTACATCAGTAAAAATTTTCTTGTAAACTGAAAAAAAAAAATCCTAAATATCCTAACTCAGTACTTAGTTACGGAAAGAAACTATTTCAGTGAGCCTGATCAGCTTCGCGTCATTACATTACTTCTTAGTTGGAAGATTTTTTTCTTTTTTGGCACCATTTTCCATTCATTGCTTTGGTCCATAGATTGACTTTCTGGATGGACTGGAGGGTCTTCCTTATCCGCTAGGTCTGCCCAACTTGAAGTCTGGGGTTCATGCTGATTGGGTGACTTGGGAGTGTCTTCTGTCTGAGATTTACCCTTAGTAGGGGGTTTGATTTCGGCTTCAGCTTCTGCTTCTTCTGCTGCTTCAAGGGCCTTTCTTTTAGAGTGTTGCTCCATTGACACCCCCATCTACCAGGTGGGTCTTTGGATGGATGAACTTTTTTTCCTGGGTGGTTTTCCACAGTTGCGGGCTAAGTTCCCTGTTTCGAAGGAATTCCTACACCTAAAACTGAGATTCTCATAGTCAAGGTTTTGGGTCCTTGAGTGGTCCTTGCCTTGAAGAATAATTTCAGCTGGGAAACCTTTGGAGAAATCTATTTCCACGCAGATTCGAGCAAAGGTGGAGTGGGCTGACTTGGAGTCTGGACTTCTACAGAGGAACTTGATGAGGCCATTGCCAATAGATTTAAGAGATTCATCCCCCGAGAAATGCAGGGGCAAGTAAGGAAGTCGTACCCAGACTAAGGCTGAGGAGATATAGTCCATGGAGGGTTCAAAGGAAGGGGTCCATAGTTGCATGGACGGGCCTTCTCTTCCCCATAACCATGACCCAGAGTTTAACACCTTGTTTCTGTTTCTTGTAGAATCAAAAACTACTACAAAAAACCCTTTTTCACAGGGGCAGGTAATGAGTTCTCCCTCTAAGAGAGGGTACCATTTGGAAGAGAACTAGGAAAGTAGATTTGGAAGAGTGGGCCAGTAACCATTAAACCTACAAACAAGAGCATGCCTGATGTAATGACGAGAATGAGCTAAGCCTTCCTGTGACATTGAAATGGAAACTGCCAGAGCTTCAGGGACTGTTGCATGCAACCCGAATGGGCAACCTTGATGAGAAGAAGCCTCAGGGGAATTTGCATGCAAAATGGAGGGAAAACCCTGGCGTGAAGCCACCTCTTTAAAGGAGGGGTTCAAAACCAGAGGAAAGGAGCCTGAGGGCTCTTCCAACGGAGAACCATGGGGGGAGACTGCAAGAGAGGGTGTCCCGGAAGCGAAATTCATGGTCGAAGGGGGGAGGCCAACAGTCATTGTCGCAACCTTACCAGGAGGGGCGCTGCCAAGCTTTGAAGAGGGCGTTGGAGTCACCATTGGAGCTGAGGATCTGGAGGAGAGAGATGTGACTACTGCTATGGAGGCCGGAGGAGGACAGGAGGCCACAGGGCCGACAACCTGTGGGAGAACCAGGAGTGCGGGAGGTCGACTATGGAAACTCCAGAACAACAACCATAAACTTAGCAACTCAAAGAGGATGTTAACCCTAAATATTTAGTTGATTTTATTATATAATAGTTGTTAATATGATTACACTATCTAATTTTTTTATTGTTACAATTATTTTCATAAATTTTATTGATTGATTTATTGTGTCAAGGTGACCATGGAAAGTCACTTGCAGCTACATCCATCATGGGTGACCGTGGAAATTCACCCGTAGCTACATCCATTCAGGGTGACCATGGAAAGTCAGTCACTGTGCCACATAAGGTAAATGTTAATAGTAACTAAATATGATTACAATAACTAAATTTCTTTGATGTTAAAATTAATTTCCTTACTTTTATTGTTTGATGTTTGTAGTCCACACTAGATGTGGATGATGAGGTGTTTGAGGAAGAAATATTTTATTCGAAAAACCCAATGGAAACTGTTAGGAAGGCTCTACAAAGGGAAAACATAGAATTACTTCGTTTTATTAGCGAAACACCCATGACGAAGGAAATCAACACAAGAATTAATGAGATGAAAGCTCAAATACGTTGTTATGGGGTAAGTGGCATATTTACATAATTTTATTAGCTATGACATATATTCATTTATGATTTTTAGTTTTATATTTTTTATACGATCTGATAAAGTCAAGTATTCCTTTTGTAGGAGTTTTTAAAACTCGAGAGTGGACAACCTACAGAGACTGGTATTGGTAGCACTTATGCTCCAGTGCAGCCACAATGTCGACATAGCATACTAGTGAGTCTTTTTTACTGTCTCAAGGTTGGCCTCGATTCAAATGATGAAAAAATTTATTTTGAGTAGGATGACATGCTCGAGCAGGGCCATATAGACACTGAGACTCCAAATGATGTTTGAGATGAACCTAGTGTTGATTGCGAGGAAGATTATCCTAGAGAAGCATGGGTGAAAAGAATAGGATCACTAGATGTCACATTTATGGTGGATGACGGTTGTGTTCCAATAAATATACAAAAGGTTGCAGGTATTTATTAATTAATTGATTGACTTTTATCATGTAATTAAAAAGCAAATATGCCAGAATTATTTTAAATTAATGATCATAATGTTTTTGCAGGAAATAATGTATTCTATAGGAACTTGAATGACAAGGCATTAGAGTTTTTTGGCCCCACCATTTACACAAGGTGAAATGGCCAAGATAGAAATTTGAAAGATGAATTGATAATCCATATGGTAAAATTGTTTGGAAATACATTCAACAAAAGCATGGTCATCCATTTAGCTGGCGAGAGTTTGAAATATACCAGGGATCAGTATAGGAAAATATTGGAAGAAAACCTCAAGTATGAGCTCCCTCCCATGGTTTGAGAGAAAGAGTGGAAGGAATTGACAGTGGATGCAAATGAGAATTTGTTAAAAAGACAAGGAAAAGAACCATGACTTGGTAAAGAAAGGTATGACACATATCATATTTTTAGTGAAATATGTTGAATTTTTTTTTTTGTTTTAAATAACAATTGAGACATCTAACATATTTAAAAAAATTCATAAGCTTCCCGATACCTCCAAAGCAACAAAGGATAGAATGGAAAAGAACGAGAAACATAAAATCGGCTAGGGTGGCTACATAAAACTAAGAGCACAAATCGTAATATCTAAATGATTAATTGTGGTCAATATTTATTTAACAGTAGCAAACAAATAATTGTTTTATTATAAGCAATTTTAATGATGTTATGCATTGCAAGGAAATACGTTCAAATCCTCTGCCACCAAGGAAAACCTAAATATTGGTTTCAAGTTTGGCTTTCAAAGTGTGGTTGAATATAAAAAAATCTTGAGGCAAATTCCAATCTCCCCAATTATGCAAATGCAGGTAAATAAAATCAATAAGGCCATCATTGTAGTATACTTGTAAACTCTATTCATGATTGATTATATCACCAATAACTAAATTTTTATGTTTGTTTTAAGCATGAGAGCAATCGAAGCAATGAGGGTACGATACTCAATAACTTTCAATTGATAGTGGGGAGCATTTGTTGTGTGATATTGGAGAGTGGACTAACCATTCGAGTATGTATGCTTTAGAAATAAAAGTATCTATTATGATTATAGATGTTTATTTGCTGACATGTAATTATAAATTTTCTTATTTCAATGGAAGGGCATGTAGCTCATGAGGGTGAACTGCAAGAGGAACAAACAACGCAAGCAATGAAAACACCAGTTGTCATGAATAGACAGACAGGTAAAGAGAAATATTGTAATGTTATTCGAAATAACAAAATAATTCTTTCAATGATATTTTAGCATATCAATATGACCGTTTTCATTGTTGCAGCTGGCACCCATTTGCATCTACCTCCATCCCTGGTCATCGATGTACTGGAAGTATGCTATGTGAGGGCATGGAAACAAAATCAACAAAACTAGGAAAGGATGCAAGAAATACATTTCCAAATGAGGAGGATGATATCCCACTCGTGGGTTTTATTAGAAAAAAACCAAAAACCAAAAATAATTGATTGTATAAATTTATGACTTGTATTTTGATGACTATCGTTATTAATATGAATAAATGTCTATATGACTTGCCTCCTTATGCATGAATGTTTATATGTTTATATATCTTGATGACTTTCCTACTTATGCATGAATGTTTATATGTTTTCTCTGTAAAATAAATCATTTATTGGGTATGGGGAATTGAGAGCGATGTGAGGGGGAGGGAGGGGTCATATGAACTTCCACCTTCATGTGGTTGGCCCTGTTTAGTAGAGAATAATCTATTCTTGAAACAAAGAGAATATCATTAAGGTATTCCACATTATTATTTCTAGAGTCGTTTACATGTTTACATTTCTTTTTATATGCTTATATATTATTTACTCATACAAAATTTTTGTCTTTGATGATTTATGCAGATTTTGGCGATGGGAATGCAACTCGTGGACAACTCTTATCAAGTTGTATGGGAAGATGGACCTGGAGAAAGGAAATTGATAAGGTAAGGTTTTTGATGTGTTTTTTATAGTCTAGTTATCCCATTGGTTTTATTCTATTAGTAATTGATAATTGGGTGCCTATTTTACAATTGCATGTTTTTTATAGTCTTTTACAGTTGCATGTTTTTTATAGTATTTTGTTAAATTATATCTTGATTTCCTATGCGGATTAATTATTTAAATTCTTCATACACCCACTTTGTGGGAAGGGGGTGTATGGGTGAGGATGAGAATTTCCTCCATAAGGAGTATACGATACTGCATACACGGAACTAGATCCCTGTTGTTTTCCACAATAAGGTATTGGATAACCATAAGGAAAAATGGGTTCCTTTTAGGATGTTTTGTTACCTCAATAATGATTTTTGTGGTTCAATGATATGTTTTCAAACTAATTTGTGGTCTCAACAAAAAACCCAATAATTCCATCGACAGATTCAGATGCTCTCGATGTAGGTGGTTCATGAGTGTTGGTCTATGTTGTGCATGTAGTTTGCCTACATCAATACACTTGCATGTTTTTATCTAGTTAAGCACCCATTATAGTTTATTTTATATTTAGCACTTTCATGCACACAATCAATTAGGCATACTTAGCTATCTTTTTGTTGTTTTTCTTTAATGATTTGAGGAGATATTTTTTGCATGCCATTGTATTGGTTTATTTCCTAAATATTCGTCTAGTAGGTCAATATTTTTTTATTGCTTGACTGATCATTGATCAATGAAAAAGATAGTGGGTTAATGAGCATAGCACACCATTGTAATAATTTGGTTTCACTTATTGATTGGATTTCTCTTCTTTCAAACTCTTGATCTTGGGTGGTTCCATAGCCAAGCTACATATCTTAGTTCAATGCCCACATCTTACATGGTATTAGAGCATACTATAATTTGAAGGAGAGCTTTCATTGAAGGAGAAAATTTAGACTATGGGGGGGTTAATGTGTTGCTCCTTTTTCCCACACACTCATCCTGGGGATCCCTTGAAAATCCATCCTTCTCCACTGAGTGATCAAACATTATATTCCTATGCTCAACACCTCACATTTCTTGAATATAAGTATGAAAATCTAGGGGACTTTTGAAAATGTTGGGGGTCTACATCAATATACAACAAATATGTACCCAAAGAAGTATGAATATGCAAATACAACATATCCATAGTCAAGGAACAACTCTTTAGCTTGAAGGAACTAGAAAGTGTGTTTCACACTACAAATACAATTTTCATGGCTTTAAAAAGTTGCATTTTATAGTGATCTTGTGGTTTGAAGGTTCCATCTATTAAACTATAGAGCCTCTATTTTTCACCATATTTTTTGTGTTAAAGCCACTCATCTTATATTGTAGACATTTGTATTAATAACACTTTCCTAGTGCTGAAGATGATTGATGCAGGAGCATATCTCCACGTCAGCCAGCCAGCCAACCATCCACATCAGCGTGCGCATTCAAGGCTAAAGAGAGGTGCAACCCTCGTTTTCAAATTGAATTTGAATGTAATTAATTGTCTTAGGTTGTTGATCCATGAGGCCATGCTTTGCACAAGCATAGAAGTAGGTAGGCCTTTAATTCTTTGAAGTCTGAGATCTAGATTCGATTGTGGACTAGACAACCCATTCAATGCAGTTGAATAGGGTAGTTGAGAGAGGAGGGAAGAACTTGAAGAGCCCCCTCAGGTAAAAGATCGAATTGGTCTCATTTTTTAATAGTTAGTGGTGAATAGGAGAGCAAGAGAGAGCTCGAGAACACCCTTGTAAAAACAGACATTCTATTAATACAAACCAGCGTGGTTTTTCCTGCATGTATTTCTGTGTTGTGTAGATGTCTTCATGTGTTCTTTTATGCTATGAATGTATGCTGTGGTTGTGCATTTCTAGGAGTGGTTTTGATTTTCAATCTTGAGAGGTTCTTTGAGGCTTCACACTAGGAGGGTGTGATAGAACACCGTGGGTTCTGATAGCCAGTGCACAGAAGCACTTCTGAACTTTGCGGATTTAGAAAAAGACATGCCAGGTGGGCACAGTAGCTGAAATCAACAATTCAAAGGAAGACCTTTGAGGTTGTTGAACACCTCAAGAGGCAAGGTTGTGGAGAAGAACACAGTTGCAGATAGAATCTTTGAGGAGTTCTGTGAAGCTCTAACAAGTGGGCATTGAGTAGGTGCAAGGAATGCATAGAATAACTATGTTGTGAGTTATGATAGAAGCAAGAATCACTCAGGATTCTTGATACTCTACCAGGAGGGCATTGAGTAAGTGATAGAGTGCATAGAAGGAACTCTTTGAGTTCAGAGACAGGAGAAGAATCCACTAAGGGATCTTCGCAAGGTTGTTGAACACCCTAAGCACTCAGTAAGAGGTTGCTTGAGCAAAGGATAGCCAGGAGGGCATCCGAATTCTCCATTTGAGGGCGAAGGAAGAAGGACAAAATCCCTTAGGAGTCTGAGTTCTAGAAAATCTCGGAAGGGGTAGCACTTTCATGTGTGTGAAGACTCTGCAAGGAGTGAAGAAGTCATAGAATCCTTCAAGGATTCGGGACCAAAGCTCAGGAGGAGTAGCATTCATATATGCACAGGCGAGGATTTCAGTTGTGAAGATCTCACAGAGGAAATAAGACAAAGGTCGAGGCCTTTGACAATTGGAAATTCTTCCAAGTCCGAGAAGAAAGTGTGCGTAAGCTCGGGAGGAGCAACATCGACCATCGGATCAGCCGATAAGATCTATACCGTTGAATATTTCACGTCCAGGAGGTAGTGCAGGAGAAGCACATAGGGGAAATGATCTGAACCGTCAGATCTTAAGTGAAGAACCCGATAGTCGTTAGATCTGTTAGGAGCTGCACGAGGTTTAAAACCTCACGTGAAGAGCAGCAGAAGTGAAAGTCCCGACAGGGGTCGATATCAGGAATTCAACATTCAGGAGTCTGAGAGCCCAAGCCTTCGACATCAAAATCGTGAGACTGCGATAGAATCTAAGCCGTCCATTCGAAGGAGGACACGTGTCGCGAGATCACCCATATCGGGGATTCGGACATCGGGGTTCAGAGGAGGAAGTCTTTCGATTTCACAAGTGGGGAATTCACGAGAAGATCAGGACCATCCATCTGAGGAGGACAGGTGTAAGAGATTGGAGGATAATCAAAGTGTCGAAGAGGTCTAGGTTTCGGATCTCGTGAACTCGAAAGTTTGCAAGGTGAGAGCCCATGAGTTGGGTGCTCCATGTTGCGAGGAGCGATAATAGTCGTAGGATCCAGGTCGTGGAGGACCATTGGATCAGAACCTCATCTCACATCGCATATTGAGAGGTTCAAAGGTTAAGAGGACCTCGTCTCGACATCAGAAGTCACGAAGTGCCGAGAGTTGAGGCACAAGTGTGGACATGTGGCTGAACCACAAGGCAGGGCCTACATGGTTGACAGGCGGACACGCGTCGTCTGGAGAAAGGAGTCAATACTCTGTTGACTTCTTGTGTCTCGGGGATTCGTGAGATAAGAACACAAGAGCTCAATGCTACAACTCACAAAGTGGTGAGTTGTGAGAACAGGAGAGGGAAAGCTAATGTCACGTCTCGGGGGTTTGTGAAGGGAAGGTGCCAAGATTGGAGACTTCAACTTGCGAAGCGGTGAGTAGCGAAAGGAGCTAGTGTTAATCCTAGCTGGCGGTCACATGCAGGAGGAACTGACAGGGAAAAGAGCTATACCCATATCGATATTTTGGGTATGGCGAGATTTGGAAGGAAGAGTCGGGAGTTTCGACTCACGAACTCGCAAGTGGCGAGTTGCGACAAGCGCCTTTGGAATTGGGCCTTGGTCACATCGCTGTGGTCGTTGGGGAAAAGTGGAACTTGCGCCTAGTGCTATTAACATAGGGGATTTTTAGAGAAGGACCCGTGGATCGATAAATTGTGATCCCAGCAGGGAATCGAAAGAGTTGATTCAGCTCAAAGGAAACAAAGAACGATCCTGTGAGCGGACTTCGGCTCGAGGGTCGGTAGGTCTGCATCAGTTTTAATCCTCAGCTAAAAAATTCATGAGCTCCTACTCATGAGCTTCCACCCTCAGCTATGGAAATCCTCCTGGATTCCAAATCATCTTCTGGAGATGTCTCCTCGCTCCACTTCCTCACCACTGTTGTTGTTGTTGTTGCTTCTTCTTCCCTTCTGCTCAACTTCTCCTCGTTGGTAGTCCTTGCTGACCAGATCATTAGATCCCTGATCTCATCGATCAGTTCATCTAGCTACTCCATTGGATGGCTCTGCTCATGCAGTCTACTTGGCTGCAAAATTTTTCTGTAGCCTGGTAGATCGCAATGAGCTCCCATGCCTGCTTCATCAACTACTTCCAACTTTGCCTATTGGATGTGTATGCTCTGCACTTTCACCCTCTCTTCCAGGGCTTCAATCTATTCATACAGATCAACCAAAATAATGTTGTCTTCTTCTTCTTCTTCTTCTTCTGCAAACTCCCATGTTGCAGTTCTTTCAACTTCCTGGCTGAATGTGTCTAGCCACTCCTCAGAATGCTCATCATCCTCTGCTTGGAAAACTTCCAAAGTCTGCTCCAATGCTTCCTTCCTAACAATCTCATCTGGTTGTCTTGCTTCTGTTGTTTTTTCTTCAACATCTGCAACACAGACTTCTGCTTCCTCTTGGGAAAATGGTAGGAATATTTCAATTCCTCCAATCATTAGAAGGTTCCCCAAATCCCCCTCTTCTGTCAGCTGCATCTTCTGATCGAAATCCAACACTGAGCTCATATGCTCTGTCAGCTCCTTAGGATGATTCAGACTCACTTCTGAGTTTATCATACCCTCATATAGTCTCATCTACTCATCCCTACCCACCTGGAAAATTGGGATCTGTTTGCTACCCTCCTGACAGACTATGAGATCAATTGATCCATTCTTTATCAGCACTCCTTGTTGAGTCGAACTCACATCCGAGTCCATGAGACTTTCATACAATCCCAACTCTATGCCCTTGCCCACCTGGAAAATTGGAAACTTTTTGCTACCCTCCTGGCAATCCATGAGATCCCACCGTGATCTTGATCCATTGCCCACCTAGCAATGTGAAATTCCCTGGCTGTCCTCATGACAGTTTGTGAGATCCTGCAGTGATCTCAACTCTTTACCCACCTATAAATTTGGAATTTCTTCTCTGCCCTCCTGGCAGTTCTTGAGATCTTCAACTGATTC
Source organism: Picea engelmannii (assembly GCA_009831015.1). Lineage (NCBI taxonomy): Eukaryota > Viridiplantae > Streptophyta > Pinopsida > Pinales > Pinaceae > Picea > Picea engelmannii. Next base: position 283,899 of record ML790414.1, read on the forward strand.
CCATTCTTCCTCACTACTGAGGCTTCTCTCTATTTTAGGTTCACATATCTGAGCCATTTCCTCTTCTATTCCATCAAGGTTTTCAGCATGCCTCAACAATCCTCTTAACAACCTACATTGTCTTCTAGCCATCAACTCCTTGACTGGCCATTTTTCTTTCACCTTCGTCATGGGCCATTCATATACCCATCTCGACCTGGTATTATGTTGCATTCGCAATGCAAGATTTTCTATCTCCACCCTTATATCAACGAGCTCTTCATCCATTTTTGATTTTCTCATCAGCTCTGAGTTCTTCCTCCCAACATATCTACGACCTTCGGTAGCCATATTTTTGTCCCTATCTACCCTCCTGGAAAACCTGCTGCTCACCTACAAGCAATCACCACAAAGTCTTCAACAACCCTATCTTCTTTTGCCTTCTGCTTCTCTGCCTAAAATATACAGACAAATTTCTCGCTCTGATACCAAAACTGACGCAGACCTACCGACCCTTGGGCAGAAGTCCACTCACAGGATCGTTCTTTGTTTCCTTTGAGCCAGATCGACTCTTTTGATTCCTTGCTGGAATCACAATTTATCGATCCATAGGTCCTTCTCTGAAACTCCCCTATGTGAAAAGCACTAAGTGCGAGTTCCTCTTTTCCCCAGTGAACACAATGCTGTGACCAAGGACCAATTCCAAAGGTGCTTGTCGCAACTCGCCACTCGCGATTTCGTGAGTTGAAACTCCCGACTCTTCCTTCCAAATCTCGCGATACCCGAAATACCGATATGGGTATAGCTATTTTCCTTGTCAGGGCCTTCTACATGTGACTGTCGGCTAGGCTTAACACTAGCTCCTCTCGCTACTCATTGCTTCGCAAGTTGAAGTCTCCAATATTGGCACCTTCCCTTGACGAACCCCCGAGAGGCAACACTAGCTTTCCCTCTCGCGTTATCACAACTAGCCACTTCGCAAGTTGTAGTGTCGAGCTCCCATGCTCTTATCTTGCGAATCCCCGAGACACGAGAATTCAACGGAGTATTGACTCCTTTCTCCAAGCGATGCATGTCCGCCTGTCAACCACGTGGGCCCCGCCTTGTGGTTCTGCAACATGTCCACACTTGTACCTCGGCTCTCGGCACTTCGCTACTTCTTATGTCAAGATGAGTCCTCTCAACCTCTGAACCTTCGAACGTGCGATGTGCGATGAGGCTCTGATCTAATGGTCCTTCGCGACCTAGTTCCTATGGCTGTCCTCGCTCCTCATGACTTCACCACTCACGACTTGGAGCACCAAACTCCTGGGCTCTCACCTTGCGAACTTTCCAGTTCGCGAGATCTGAAACCTGGACCTCTTCAACACTTCATCGATCCTCTAATCGCTACCACCTATCCTCCTCAGATGGATGGTCCTGATCTTCTCGTGACTTCGCCACTCGCGAAGTCAAAAGACTTCCTCCTATGAACCTCAATGTCTGAATCCCTCATATGGGCGATCTCGTGACACATGTCCTCCTCTAGATGGATGACTTAGATTCTATTGTAGTCTCATGATTTTTGATGTCGAAGGCCCGGGATCTTGGACTCTCGAATGTCAAATTCCTGATATCGACCCCTGTCGAGACTTTTGCTTCTGCTGCTCTTCGCATGAGGGTTTAAACCTCATGCAGCTCCTGATAGATCTAATGACTGTCGAGTTCTTCGCTCAATATCTGACGGTTCAGATCATTTCTCCTGTGTGCTTCTCTTGCACTGCCTCCTGGACGTGAAATATTCAATGGTCTAGATCTTCTCGGTTGATCCAACAACCGATGTTTCTCCTCTCGAGCTTATGCACACTTTCTTCCTGGACTTGGAAGAGTTTCCAATTGTCAAAGGCCTCGACCTTTGTCTTATTTCCTCTACAAGATCTTCGCAACTGGAATCATCACCTATGCGTATATGAATGCTACTCCTCGTGAGCTTTGGTCCTGAATTCTTGAAGGATTCTGCAACTTCTGCACTCCTTGCAGAGTCTTCACGCACACGAAAGAGCTACCCCTTCTGATCTTTTCTGGAACTCATAATTCTAAGGGACTTTGTCCTTCTTGCTTCTCCCTTAGATGGAGAATTCAGATGCCCTCCTGACTTTTCTCTACTCAAGAAACCTCTTGCTGAGTGCTTAGGGTGTTCAACAACCCTGTGAAGATCCCTTAGTGGATTCTTCTCCTGTCTCTGAACTCAAAGAGTTCCTGGCAGAGTATCAAGAATCCTGATTGATTCTTTCTTCTATCAAAACTCACAACAAAGTTCTTCTATGCATTCCTTGCACCTACTCAATGCCCACTTGGCAGAGCATCATATAACTCCTTAGAGATTCTGTCTGCAACTGTGTTCTTCTCCACAACCTTGCCTCCTGAGGTGTTTAGAAACCTGAAAAGTCTTCCTCTGAATTGTTAATTTCAGCTATTGTGCCCACCTGGTATGTCTTTGTCTAAATCCATAGAGTTCAGAACTGCTTTCGTGCATTGGCTATCAGAACCCGTAGTGTTCTGTCACACCCTCCTGGTGTGAAGCCTCAAAGAACCTATCAATCCTGAAAATAAAAAAAACTCCTGCAAATGCACAACCACAACATACATTCACAGCATAAAAGAACACATGAACACATCTACACAACACATAAATACATGCAAGAAAAATTGCTCTGGCTTGTATTAATAAAATGTTTGTTTTTACAAGGGTGTTCTCGAGCTCTCTCTTTCTCTCCTATTCACCACTAACTATTACAAAATGAGACCAATTTGATCTTTTACCTGAGGGGTCTCTTTGATCTCTTCCCTCCTCTCTCAACTACCCTATTCAATTGCATTGAATGGGCTGTCTAGTCCACAATTGGATCTAGATCTCAGCCTTCAAAGAATTAAAGGCCTACCTACTTCTACACCTGTGCAAAGCACGACCTCATGGATTAAAATCCTAAGACAATTAATTACATTCAAAATCAATTTGAAAATGAGGGTTGTGCCTCTCTTCAGCCTTGAATGCATGCGCTGACATGGCTGGTTGGCTGGTTGGCTGATGTGGAGAGATGCTCCTGCATCAATAACCCTCCACTGCTACAAGAGAAACAATGATTCATAGCCAAAATTACTGAGATGCCTAGTCATTTATGAAGCAATTTTCTTCTAATAATTCTTTGGAGATCTCTCAAACATGCCTTATCTAAGTGATTCATTCATCCATATCTCTATCAAATCTGAATGGGTGAATTAGTGTAACCCCCACTATGTGTTGGAAAATTCAACATGCAAATTACATGGATGATTATAAGTACTTAATGTTCACAACTACAACTTTTGTGGGGTATTTAAAGTATATCAATTTTCTCAATATGATTATAATTACTTGATGTTCACATCTACACCTTTTGTGGGGTATTTAAAGAACCTTAATTTTCTTAATTTGCATGCATTATTTGCAACATTTTTTTATTGTTGAAGATACCCTGGCATTAAGCTACATAAATACTATTCCGTGGAAGATTTGTGGTACTATAGAAAGACTAAAAATAGGCTACAATAACCTATTATGTAGAAACTCAAAATCTTACAACATATCTGTAGACACTGTAAATTCCTCTATTTTGCAACCACCATTAGAATTGCCAAATTCATAGAAGACTTTAGATTGGGATTTTGTTCTTTTGGGGGGGGGGGGATTCTTTATAATGGAAGAAAAATACAAAATTATATCCACTCTTCATAGTTTGAATATAACCCTTCTCAAATAACTTGACAAAATTCAAAATGAAGTTTTTGTAATGGAAAAATATCAAACTCAAATTGCAGATTGGATCACCTAATTTGATGATATCGAGGAAAAATAATCTTGGAAAGGAGCATCTTTTGGTCGATTTAAGAGAGAAATAAGATATCATTACTTTTTTGTAGAAAAATATGCACTAGTCTTTCATTTGTATCCCCACCACTGTCACTTGGATTAGTTTGAGTATCTCATAGGATTCTATTTCATCCGACGATTCTTCTTCCTCCATTGCTAATGATATTTATGATGATGAGAATTTTAATGAGGAGTCTATTTCATCCATTGATAAGAAATATACTTCCTCCATTTCTTATGAGGACTTTTCTTCCTCTATTTCTAATCACAAGGATTTTTCTTCCTCCTTCTTTAATGTTGTGAATGAAAATGTTATGGATCTTGCAAACTTGACTTATGTTGCTACATATTCTTCGTCTAACACTTCATATTATTATCCAAAGGATTATAAAGAGAAATACAATACATATGTTTCTATAGATCCAAGAACAACAACACTTTGGGCATGTTAGACACCACATACATTGATTGTGACTCATAATCTTATACCACTAGATTTTGAGTTGTATACTCATTGCTTTGGATCCAAATTGCTTCTACAGATGGTCTACACTAGTGGTGGACTTGGTAATAATGGATACGGAATTGCACATCCCATCTAGACTGTGATGATACTAGCCAAAGATAGACTTAGTTTTGTTGGGATTTCATTGGCATTAGCAAGCTATATCAATCCTTCTACCTGTCATATTAATTTTTTTCCAACACTAGAGTCCATCACATCAGATGACTCCTCTGCTATTAAGTTGCAAGAGCCACCTCCTACACCTCTTATTAAATCATATTTAGAGATATCATTTCTAGATATGGTGTTATATTTAGAGTGATCTTTTTTAGAAACAAACTCTTCAGAACTAGCTTTAAATTCTTCACCATCCACATATTGATTTCCTTGATGTCACAATCAGAGGCAAAATCATCCTTCTTTTTGGTATCCACAATATTTTTCTAGTTCCTCTTTATTCAAATCATTGACAAAGAGGTATATATGAGAACATATTAGAAAGTTACCAACTACGAGGACTGTTTGTGGTTAGCTTGATCATTGGTCCTAGCAATATTTGAGAAATTGTTTGAGAACTTCCTATTGATGCGTTTATTCAATGATACACATGAGCCATTCTCATTGCTCACCTTGACTAGTTTGGCCTTAACAACAGTCTCATTAACCATTTTTTTGAAGATGATTTTGGTGTTTTCTTCTTTGTTTAGGAATCACTCTAATGAGGTCGACCATTTGGTGTAGGCTAATGCCTTAGTTTTTTGAAATAAATGATTTTTGTCAGCATAAACTATAGCCTTCAACTTCAACACACTCATTGGAGAATTTTATTGACATGTCATCATCAAATCATTCTCCATTAAGTTATCATCATATTTGGATCTTGGATATTATCAATAGGCCACATTGTGGACTTTGATCTTTCAATGCTATGGATAACAATGATAATGTTGCATATTCTTTGTTATAACCCTATAATTCATAGGATCATCTGGTGACTGGAAAAGTTTCACTTTGGATGTATTTTGGCTTGCAAATCGTATTTCATTTCTGCAAATTATTTTCAAGGAAAGGAAAAGAAAAGAAAATTCATGATTTTTGACGTTGAGTGGTGTTTCCTAATCCCATGGAGACAAAAGTAAGGGAAGCAGTGCAAAAAAACCAAAAAAAGAACTAAGCCTAAGTTTTTGTTGCATTCGCGCCTGGAGAATAAAGAACATGCTTAGATCGACGGTCGATCTAGTGGCGCATAGATCGACGACTGACCGTGGATTCCAGACACCATCGACTGTTCTATTTTTAATGGTGGGGGGTCCAGAATGGTGACTAAAAAGTGTTCATATATCTACAATCATCATGACAGTGCACAGATGGATGGTCTACAAGCGATTCCTGACCTCCTCGACCGTTCTTCCTTTAACCGTGGGGGCGGGGGTCTGAAATGAGGCGGTTTTTCTGGCGGGCCCTATCCCAACGTGTCATAAATCCATTGCATCATACCTCCTCTGCTCCAAACCACTTATTTATTACCACTCTTCCTTCTTACCACCTTTCCAACTTACCACCATACTGGCAATACCATACTACCCCTGTCTCATGACATCATCCTTCATTATCCCAACACCCATCCATGCATAAACCAAACTTAGGATAAACAAAAAGAACAATAAATTAATAAGGTCAATAAAGTTAGTGTAATTAGACCAATAAGCTAATTTAGTTTTCTTAGCAATTGATTAATTATTAATTAATTAATTAGCTAATAATTAAGTTAGTGTTTAGGTTATTTTAGGTTAAATGTTAAAATAAAATTAATTAATACAAAACCCATTTAATAAAACAATTAAAATATAATACATATAAACAAAATACAAAACATTAAATATTAACAAACATAAAAAACATAAAACAGAAGAGTAAAACAAATAAAAAATAAAATAAAAGGAAAACACTTAAAACATATAAAAACAATACAATAAAAAATAAAAGTCAAAACGCATATAGTAAATAAATAAAAAAATTTAAAAGGTAATAAAACAAAAAGTAAAAACAAAATTAAAACATTTATCATAAGTTCTATCCCCCGTAACTTTACCTTCACACATTCCCAAAATCTAATCAATGGACACAAAAAATTCTGGACCTCCTCGTGCTTTTCGAACTTTAATGGAGGGGGTGGTCCGAAAAGTGGTATTAGGAGGGACACTTGTCACTTACAGGTGATTTCGGACCCTCCCCCCTTAACAATATCACTTACCACCTTAGGGGGGGTTCTGGAATACCTTAACTCTCCAAAACCGCCCTCCCCCATTTTCAAAAAACCACCATTCGTCCAGTTTTGACCAGTCTTCTTCTGAAGCGAATTCCAGGAAAACGAAAATGAATTTTGAAAAATCGAGAGTTGTTTTTCTCCACAAATAGATGAAGAACAAAAAAATATCTTATTTTTTTCGGAGGTGTCACCAATTGGGAGAATCGAATTTGTCGTTCAGCCTCATTTTTCGGATTTGTGGTTTTTCTATTACAATCCCGATTTTGCGGGAGCTGTTATGACGATATGGAGACGAATTTGGAAAAACCAAAGGAGGTTTTTGTTCCGAACATGCCCATATACAATAAAATCCTTTAGTTTTTTCCCAAGTGTCAGCATTTAAGAGAAACAAATGTCTATGGGGACCCCTTTTTTGCAAAAAATCGACCCGTGTTTCATGGTAGACAATTTAGGATTTTTGGGGATTTGTTGCTATTTTTGGATGAGGTAATTGAATCCAACTTTAGAACTTGTTGGGGGATCTCTAATATTTATTTATGTAATTTTAATGTAAAAGGGTTTATGATTGAGCTCGGGATTCATGCCCCACAAGGGATACATTGTAATTTTCTTGATGACTTTCTAGAAATAAAAATTGTAGCTGCAGGATTCTTGTGTTAGACTCCCTGGTGATTTTTTTCTCTGAGTAATTGTTTTCTTGCTCTGTTAATCCATTTGATTTTTTCCCTGATCCAACCATTGAAAGAAATATTATGAACATAACTTGTTTTTTTCACTCTGTTTCTAGTCTTTTAATGGTTTTCAAGTTTTCGTCTGAAGTTGAGCATAGGAATTCTTATTTGCTCCTCTGCTTGGTGGATTTTCCCTTATTTTCCTCTCCTCCACTTTCATTTAATTCAATTTGATCCAACAATATTTTTATCCTGCCCCATGGTGACAATATTTACCTCTAAGATAGATCCATTTTCAGAAAGGTAGACCCCATGGCCCAATGAAAATTTGAGTTTTTGATCTCCCAAACATACAAAATCCGTAAACAAACCCATGTTATGCATAACTAGCCTAATATCTATTCAAAAAAATCTATATCAAATAGAGAGATCTCTCTCTGAGTCTTGGAGGGCTAGATCCAAGAATCGAAGTGGTTTTGATGTTTCCTCTATGATTGCCTCCACAGCCTTGGGAAAATTATAGAGTGATAACAGAATGGTGACCATACTGGGGAACTTTCCCCAGTAGTACACTTCAAAGTTCTAGATCTGATCACTGATGGTGGACAATGACCAGACACAAGAAGACTGAGATCATCCACCTAGCGACTCCAATCAACTCTAGACAGTGCCAAATCAAAGACTCCACTGGAGGAAGAGCCTAAAGCATGACCAAGTAACCTGGAAAGACTAGGTACTCAAGATCAAATTGTATTCATGATATTATTGGTTTCATTTGCAATTACTTTCTCTCTTATCATGATCCTGGTCTAGAGTATATTGTTGATGTTCAGGATGACCATTTTCAACCTAATGAATCTCAAAGGATTGAGCCCATTCCCATAGATTTGGTACCCACTCCTACACCTATAGGAAGCCTTGATAGACATAAGCCTCATGCTTTATTTCCTACATATGTAAATATCTCTAATACATATGTGTAAAGTTGAGATTCACAGGTCAAAATTCCAGCCTGTTATAAGCCCCTTGATTTGCCTCCTATACCTGAGAAAATACCAGACAGACACAAACCTCTATATTTTCCTCCTATTCTCCATGACCTCCTTGTCAACTACATCAATAATTTTCCCAGGTTTGATGGAGAAAATGTGAAGATCACTGCTAAAAAGCATATCCAAAGTCTTGAGGATTTTCTTGATTTGTTTGAGGTAGAAGATGTGTTGGGTATGTGTTATATTCTTTGCATGAGTAGTAGTGTCTGAGCGTCTACACCGAGTGCGCAGGGGGGTGGAGCCCCCCATGTGGGGGTTAGGGGGCAATTCCCTAGAATTTTTTTTTTCACATCAGGACCGCATTTTCAAGACCGCATTTTTTAGGACCACATTATATTTAGGTGGTTTTTTCAGCACATGGTTTGTTTGACGATGGTTTTCTATTTATGGTTAAGGAATTAGGGTTTTTTTTACTAATCCAGATCATTAGGTTAGGGTTTTGGATGCCTTTGGCTCCTATATGTATTTTGTATTGTAAACATTGTAACACAATGAATGAATATAGAATATGTTGGTTTTCCCGGTTTGGGTTTCCAAGGGAAAAATCTCTAAGTAATGTTTGTATTTTCCATTGTATGTTTTCTATTCCTTTATGAATGTCTGTTTGCAGTAGATATTGTGCAAGGTTAGAATTTACATTTAGTATCATATATTTATTGGCTTCAGGGGGATGCCTTTGTGGTCAAGGGTTTGGCTCAGGATTGTGATAAGCCTTATTATAGTGAGAGATCTGCGATATTGTTTTTCAGGTGAAAATAAATGGCAAGCAATTCGAAGATGGAGATTGAGAAGTTTAATGGGAAAAGATTTAAGTTGTGGAAGCTCAAGATGGAAGATATTTTGGTGGACAGAGATCAATGGATCATGGTAGATCCAGGTACTGCACCTACAAGAACTTTTGCAGATGACTGGAAAAAGATGGATCGGAAGGCAAAGAGCACAATCCAACTGTGTCTCTCCGATTCAGTATTACTGAATGTGTCAAAGGAAGTTACAACCAAGGATTTATGGGAAAATTTGGGGAAGTTGTATCGGTCTAAGTCCCTGGTATATAAACTATTCCTGAGAAAGAAGTTATATAAATTGAGGATGAGAGATGGAGACTTGGTGGCAGAGCATTTGAACACCTTCAATAATATGGTAAGTCAGTTAGTATCTATTGGGATTAAAATTTCAGATGAAGATAAATGTATCAGTTTGTTGTGTTCTTTACCAGACTCATGGGATAGTCTGGTTATGGCCATAGGTAGTAATACAACTTCTTTGAAGTTTGAAGAAGTGGTCTCATCCTTGTTGTTGGAGGAGATGAGACGAAAGAATATGGAAGGACATAACACACATGCATTATTAGCAAGAGGACATTCCCAGGAAAGAAATAGATCTAATTTCTGAAGTGGGAGATCTATGTCTAAGGGTAGATATAAATCTCCTGGAAAGTTTGTAGGGGTATGTTGGAGGTGTGGAAAACAAGGGCACTACAAGAAGCAATGTAGATCCAAAGTTGAGAAAAATAAGGGATCTGAAGAATCTTCTTCTATAGAAGAAAATACCTCCAAGGAAGAAGGAGGGGATGTGTACTTGGCCTCTTCAAGCACACATGTAGATCATGAGGCATGGTTGATTGACTCTGGTGCATCTTTTCATATGACTCCCCACAGGGAGTGGTTTTACGAATATGAAAAGTATGATGGAGGTAATGTTTTATTAGGTAATGATTCGACAACCAGAATCATAGGAAGAGGAAGGGTCAAGTTGAGACTCATATATGGAAGAATTAGAACATTGCCTAGTGTTCTACACATCCCAGGTATGGCGAGAAATTTGATTTATGTAAGAAAAATGGAAGATGCATGGGTAAAAACAATTTTTGAAAAGGGAACTTCCAGGATGGTTCGAGGAGCAATGGTGTTGATGAAGGGAGTTCGGTTTGGAACTTTGTATATGATGCTAGGAAGCACTATTAGTGATGGGTGTAATAGCTCCATTATTCTTGATATTGAAGTTGAAGAAGAGAGAACTCCTATAGTCTTTGGAGAAAAGGTTATGTTCTGGCATCAAATACTGGACCATATCGGAGAGAAGGTTCTTCGACTAAAACATGGTAAAGGTATGGTTGAAGGTATGTCTAACTTCTCTCTAGATTTTGATTTCTATGAACATTGTCTATATGGGAAGAAGAATTGAGTAAGATTCCCCTCTGGTGCAACAAGGGAAGAAGGAATTTTACAGCTAGTTCACAGTGATGTTTTTGGACCTGTGTTAGTCCCATCATTGGGAAAATCTATGTACTATGTCTCATTTATAGATGACTTCTTGAGGAAAACTTGGATATATTTCCTCAGGAAGAAATCTAAAGTCTTTGACAGGTTTAAAGATTTTAAGGCTCTTGTTGAGAATCAAACAGAGAAATGAATTAAGGTGCTAAGGACAGATAATGGCAGAGAGTTCTGCGGGAATGAATTTGAAGAATTCTGTAAGAAGTGTGGTATAGCAAGGCAAAATACTACTCCATATACACTTAAACAAAATGGAGTTGCAGAAAGGATGGATAGGACACTGATGGAAAAATCAAGGTGTATGCTCAATGGTGTTGGGATAAGGAAAGAATTATAGGCAGAGGCAATGGGTATAGCACATTATCTGGTCAACAGATCACCCTCATCAACATTGGGTGACAAGACTCCATAAGAGGTATGGACTAGTAAGGAACCTTTTCTCACACATCTTAAGGTATTTGGCTACGATGCATATGTTCATGTTCCAAAGGAAAATAGGAGTAAGATGGATAAGAAGGTTGAAAAATGTATCTTTATTGGATATAAAGATGATCTCAAAGGTTATAAGCTTTGGAACCCAGAAACTAAGAAGGTAGTGTATAGACGAGATGTGGTATTTAAAGAAATGAATGATGTTGTTAAACAGGAAGTTCTACCAAGTAAGGAAGAACCAGAGAAGATAGAGCTTGATTTAAAGGATGATGAAGGAGACTCTATAAAAGAACATGAATCAAAAGAAGAAGATCCTCATACTCTAGTATTGAGGAGATCGAATCGAGAAAGAAGGATACTGGAAAGGTATAGTCCATCTAATTTTCGTTCAAATTTTGCTTTGTCTATTACTGATGATGATCCTAGAACTGTTAGGGAGGCAGTGGATTTAGAGGATGGAAATCTCTGGAAAAGGGCCATGGAAGAAGAAATGGCATCTTTGGATAAGAATGAGGCTTGGGATATAGTGGAGTTGCCAACTGGAAGAAATCCCATTGGCAACAAATGGGTATTTAAAAAGAATCTGAATGCAAAAGGAAAAGTGGAGAAATACAAAGCTTGATTAGTAGCAAAGGGTTATTCCCAGGTTGAGGGAATTGATTTTGGTGAGATTTTTTCTCCTATTGCCAAGTTAACCTCTATAAGATTTCTATTATCTGTTGTTGCTGCATTTGATTTTGAAGTAGAACAGATAAATGTGAAGACCACATTCTTCCATGGGGATCTRGAAGAAGAAATCTTTATGAAGCAACCAAAAGGTTATGCTGTGAAAGGAAAGAAGGAGCTGGTATGCAAGATGAAAAAGTCCCTGTATGGTTTAAAACAATCACCAAGGACGTGGTATCAAAAAATTGATACTTATATGATGGGACTTGGCTTCACAAGAAGCAAAGAGGATCACTGTGTGTATTCTAAATTAATTGGTGATCATTTGATTTATTTGGTCTTGTATGTGGATGACATGTTGTTGATAGGAAACAACAAGGAGATTATACAGGATGTGAAAAATCAGTTGTCCTCTAAATTCGACATGAAGGATCTTGGTGCTTCAAATTTCATTTTGGGCATGGAAATTAAAAGAGATCAAAAAAAGAGGAAACTCTGATTAAATCAGAGAAAATATGTTGAGACAATATTGTAGAGGTTTAATATGCAGGAATGTAAACCGATCAAGGTTCCTATTCCTGTTGGTGTAAAGTTATTTGTGGATCACTGTCCCAAGACACACGAAGAAGAGGAGGACATGTCTCATGTTCCATATGCAAGTGCAGTTGGAAGTTTGATGTATGCAATGGTCTGTACTAGACTGGACATTGCACATGTAGTGGGAGTTTTGAGTAGGTATATGTCAAAACCATGGAAGGAGCATTGGACAACAGTAAAAAGGGTTTTTAGGTATTTGCGTGGCATTGCTAGCTATGGATTGTGCTATGAAGGAAGACTGGGATTGGATAGAGTAGTCGATATACATGGCTTTGTGGATGCAGACTGGGATGTAGATTTGGATCATAGGAGATCTACAAGCGGGTATGTGTTTAACCTATTTGGAGGAGGAAAAGACAGGTTGTAGTGGCACTTTCAACTACAGAATCTGAATAATGGCAACCACTCATGGAAGTAAGGAAGCATTATGGTTATAAATATTGTGTTCAGGTATTGGGTTGGTACAACAAGCTATAAGGATAGAGTGTGACAGTCAGAGTGCAATTTTTCTGGCGAAGAACCCTGCTTATCATTCAAAGACAAAGTACATTGATGTTCAATATCACTTTGTGAGAGACATGATTGAAGAAAATAAATGATCATTGATGAAGGTGGACACTTTGAAGAATGTTGCATATTCATTAACAAAATCTGTGAGCACTGAGAATTTATCTTGGTGTAGAAGATCCATGGGCATTTTTTCCATGGATTGTTGACTATGTAACCCTGTAACCCCCTGTGTGCAAAGAAAACAACAAGTGGAAGAATGTTGGGTATGTGTTATATTATTTGCATGAGTAGTAGCGTTGGAGTGTCTGCGTCGGGCATGTAGTGGGGTTAGAGGGGGGGGCACTAAGCCCCCCCTTGGAGGGTGCAGGGGGGCGGAGCCCCCCATGTAGGGGTTCGGGGGCAGCGCCCCCAATTTTTTTTTTTTCGCATCAACATTGCATTTTTCAGGACCGCATTATATTAGGTGGTTTTTTCGGCACGTGGTTTCTTTGCCGATGGTTTTCTATTTATGGTTAAGGAATTAGGGTTTTTTTTGACTAATCTAGGTCATTAGGTTAGGGTTTTGGATGTCGCTGGCTCCTATATGTATTTTTTATTGCAAATATTGTAACACAATGAATGAATATAGTATATGCTAGTTTTCTTAGTTTGGGTTTCCAGGGGAAAAATCTCTGTGTAATGTTTGTATTTGCCATTGTATCTTTTCTGTTCTTTTCTGAATATCTATTTGCAGTAGATATTGTACAAGGTTATAATTTACAAGATGATGATGTCTGCATCAGGATGTTTTCCCTATCATTGGGAGGTAAAGTCAATAATTGGTTTAGAAATCTCCCAACTGCAAGCATTAACAATTTCCATTAGTTTGTGCAAGTTTTCCTACATCGATGGGTAATCATGAGAAATGTATTTCTCATCCTAGAAGAGTATGACCATTTGAAAAGACAGCCAGGGGAAACAATACATCACTTTTCAACAAGGTTCAACTAGGCGTATCATGTAATGTCTGTTAATATAAGTCCACCCCCAGGATCAACTCACTTTCATTACCTAGATGCCTTTGATCCTGAGATGAAATTCCAATTAAGAGAGAGGAACACTGCAAGCCTTGAAGAAATGCAAAGGGTTGCAGTTGATGTGGAAGATAACTTCCTAAGACGAAAGGAAAAATTAAGGGCAGAAGAGGAAGATAGACTAGAAGAGGAACGAATGACATCCTCATAAGTGAAACTAGATGTTCTAGAAAACACTGTAAGAGAGATGATGTAGAAGATTAGAAGGAAAGATGAGCTTGTTGTCCAAAGACATCATGTTCCATTGATTTGAGAAAGAAAAGTTCATAGTTCCCAAACATTTTGCATCTCACCCTTGGTACCGTGGTTTGGATAATGATTCTTTCATGTATTCAATTAACAATATAGTTGAGGATGAAGTTCCAACGCATCTTGTTGAAGAGACATCAGCTGATATGATGTGCGTGTTTGATGAATTTTCTTACTGGCATAATCTACCCAAGTGTGATCAGTATGATGATGATCATGAGGCTGAAATAGATGTGGATTGTTCAAAGCAATCAACGACATGTCATTGATAGGAAGAAGACTAGTTACAACTCAAATATGACAATCAATCTGCACATGGATATTATGACAGCAATGACCAAAGTGCAGAAAACCTCAGAGTAAGTGAAAACACTTTGCCCTTATGTTTCACATATTTTCAATTTCTGAAAAGAAACTCTAGGCCAGTTGTGAATAGTGAAGACAAAAAACTCTCTAATCAATCAGCTAAAGATGCCATTGTTGATTTGGAGGCTGTTCTAAACCCAGATTTACATCCCTTGACATACTTTGATTTTCAAATTCTAGATGAAATATTAAAGTCTGAGACAAATTATGAGTTAGTCCAAAATAACTGTGTACCATTATTCTTTAATTCATTTTAGTTTTTGAAAACGAATCTTAAGTATATGCTAAAGGATAAACATACAGAAAATCAAGAAGTCTCGGTGGAACCAATGCAACAGTCATTTCAATTTCTACAGGATCCAATTCTGATGTGTTGGGTGACTTGTGTTATCAAAGCCATTTTCCATCATCCAGTTATGGGATGAAAAGTTGTTATGATACTGACATGAAAAGACAGTCAGATTCATGGTCTTTTTTAGAAGTCACATTACAAAGCCCACCGAAACATTTGCAGCCATGTCTGGAAGTGCATGAAGATGCAAATAGCACAACTATAACATTGAATCATGAAGTTGAGTTGGTTAAATTTGAATATCCAGTAATAAGTCAAGTTTATCTTGATCCAGTGGCTATTTATATGGAGAAATTGTTCATCATAGAGCCACAATGAGTTTCCATTTTTTCTATTATGTGTCATGATTATCAAGCCCCTTGTGATGAAGATCATGATGGAAAGCATTTTATGATGCCTATGTAAGTTCTATTTCTAATATTGATTGAAAACATTTAAAGAGTAGAGCTAGTAGAGAAACTACTTGATTGGCTTCATTGGCATTTTTGTATTATTTGATTTAGCATGATTTTCAACTGTATAGGGTAGGTAAGAGAATGTGAATAAGATCAACATTCTAAGCATCTCTTTTTCAACAGTGTTAATTTTGGTTTGGTTTCAGTTGAAAGATCAAAACAGGTACTGGTTGCAGAATAATTTTGGGATTAGCTCAATGAATAAAGAATCAGTCTGCATATTCAGAGTTCAGTGGTTCTTGACACCTCCCAAAAGAGATTCCCTCCCTAGGTGGAGCCACTATTATAACCCTATAATTCATAGGATCATCTCGTGACTGGAAAATTTTCACTCTGGATGTATTTTGGCTTGCAAATAGTATTTCATTTCTGCAAATTATTTTCAAGGAAAGGAAAAGAAAAGAAAATTCATGATTTTTGACACTGAGTGGTGTTTCCTAATCCCATGGAGACAAAAGCAAGGGAATCAGTGCACAAAACACACAAAGATCACTAAACCTAAGTTTTTGCTGCATTCGTGGCTGGAGAATAAAGAACGCGCTTAGATTGACGGTTGATCTAGCGGCGCGCAGATCAACGACTGGTAGTGGATTTCGAACCCCCTCGACTATTCTATTTTTAAATGGGGGGGGGGGTCCAGAATGGTGACTAAGAAGTGCGTACAGATCTACGATCATCATGACAGTGTGCAGATGGATGATCTACAGGTGATTCTGGACACCCTTGACCGTTCTGCCTTTAACGGTGGGGGGTTGGAAATGAGGTGGTTTTTCCGACAGGCCCTGTTCCAATGTGTCATCAATCCATTGCATTAGACCTCTTCCACTCCAGACCACTTACTTCTTACCACTCTTCCTACTTACCACCTTTCCAACTTACCACCATACGGGAAATACCATACCACCCCTGCCTCATGACATCATCCTCCTTTATCCCAACACCCATCCATGCATAAACCAAACTTAGGATAAACAAAAAGAACAATAGATTGATAAGGTTAATAAAGTTAGTGTAATCAGACCAATCAACTAATTTAGTTTTGTTAGCAATTGATTAACTATTAATTAATTAATTAGCTAATAATTAAGTTAGTGTTTAAGTTATTTTAGGTTAGTGTTAAATGTTAAAATAAAATTAACTAGTACAAAACCCATTTACTAAAAAAAATAAAATATAATACATATAAAGAAAATACAAAACATTAAATATTAACAAACATAAAAAACATAAAACAAATAAAAAATAAAATAAAAGGAAAACACGTAAAACATATAAAAACAATACAATAAAAATTAAAAGTCAAAACACATATAATAAATAAATAAAAAAAGTTAAAAGGTAATAAAACAAAATTAAAACATTTATCCTAAGTTCTACCCCCCGCAACTTTACCTTTGCACATCCCCAAAATTTAATCAATGGACATAAAAAATTCTGGACCCCCCCGTGCTTTTCGAAATTTAACGGAGGAGGGGGGGGTTCTGAAAAGTGGTACTCAGAGGGAAACTTGTCACCTCTAGGTTATTTCAGACCCCCCCCCTCCCAATACCACTTACCACCTTAGGGGAGGTCCGGAATACCACTTACCTCTCCAAAACCGCCCTCCCCCATTTTCACAAAACCATTGTTTTTCCAGTTTTGACCAGTCTTCTTCTGAAGCAGATTCCGGGCAAACAAAAACGAATTTCAAAAATTCGAGAGAGGTTTTACTCCACAAAAGGATGAATAAAAAAAACTTCTCTCGGGGTTTTCACAGGTAACACCGGTTGGGAGAATCGAAGCTGTCTTTCAGCCTCATTTTTTGGATTTTTGTTTTTTCTGTTATAGTCTTGATTTTGTGGGAACTCTAACGACGCAATGGAGACGAATTTTAAAAAACCAAAGGATTGTTTTGTCCATAACATTCCCATATACAATAAAATCCTTCAATTTTTTCCCAAGTGTTAGCATTGAAGAGAAATAGATGTCTATGCGGACCCCTTTTTTGCATAAATTTGGCCCGTCTTTCATGGTAGATAGTTCAGGATTTTTGGGGATTTGTTGCTATTTTTGGCCGAGGCGGTTGAATCCGAATTCAATTTTTTTGGGGGGATCTCTCCTATTTATTGATGTAATTTTAATGTAAAAGTGTTGATGATTGAGCTCGGGATTCATGCCGCATAGGGGATACATTGTAATTTTCTTGATGACTTTCCAGAAATAAAAATTGTAGTTGCAGGATTCTTGTGTTAGACTCCCTGGTGATATTTTTCTCTGAGTAATTGTTTTATTTGTCTATTAATCCATTTGATGTTTTCCCTGATCCAATCATTGAAAGAAATATTATGAACAAAACTTGTTTTTTGCACTCTGTTTCTAGTCTTTTAATGGTTTGGATGTTTTCATATGAAGTTGAGCATAGGAATTCTTATTTGCTCCTTTGCTTGGTGGATTTTCCCTCCTTTTCCTCTCCTCCACTTTCATTTAATTCAATTTGATCCAACAGTCTTTCTATCCTGTCCTGTGGTGACAATCTTTACATCTGAGATAGATCCATTTTCAGAAAGGTAGACCCCATGGCCCAATGAAAATTCGAGTTTTTGATCTTCCAAACATACCAAATCCATAAACAAAACCATGTTCTGCATAACTAGCCTAATATCTATTTAAAAAATATATATATCAAACAAAGAGATCCCTTTCTGAGACTTGGAGGGCTAGATCCAAGACTCAAAGTGGTTTTGATGTTGCCTTTGTGACTGCCTCCATAGCCTTGGGAAAATTACAAAGTGATAACATTCTCGACGATGGCCACATAGTTATGATAACCATTGATGAGGATTAATATTATTTTTCATATTATTACATGGTTCACCCTTATATGATGCATGCATATGTGGATGCCCTATTAAAGAGATATTTAATGATATCTATGCACTTGTTTTGGACACATTTCCATTGATTGGTTTCATATTATTATTGAAGATGTATATGTTAAAATATTATACTTGATTGCTTAGTAGTAGGTTACTTTTAAATTCTGATTGTACTTTGAATTTACTTTAAAAATACATAAACAAATCAGAATATTAACAACCATATAGAATTACCATCATTCATATTAACACCACATGTACCCTAGGGAAACCATATACAGAAAGAAAAACCATAGCAAAAAATTATTTTATTGCAAAGATAATGTATGACCACTAGAAAATATCCACCCTGAAATTAATCTCTTAAAGAGATTTCTTATATGACTTTGACTTTCATTGAAAAACCTAAAAAATCAAAGATACCTTGATATCCTATTATTTTGTTAGATACCAACACTATGGATAGAATTCACATGATGCCCTAGGACCCCTTTTCTTCCTTTTTTGTTGATATATATCAACACTGATATGAGGGTACCTGCGCTGTCTTTTTGGACTGATATGTTCCCTATTTATTGACCAATATGCTTCCTCTTTATTGATCGATATGATGCCTCTTTATTGACTGATATGATTCCTCTTTATTGACTAATATGACACCTGTCTATTAACTGATATAATGCCTCTCTATTAACTGATATACCAACACTTTCATGGAGAAACTTATCATTGCCTTTGATGGACACCTACGCTGCCTCTCCTCTATCAACCTTACACCGCATAACAATTGTCTTGGAATGAGGGTAAACCTATATATATGTAGGTGCATTGAAGGAGGAAGAGAGAGCTTGAAACATTAACTTGATTGCATGTGTATTCCAACTCCACTTAACACTTCAACTCAAATTTAGAACTGGATATGTGACTCAGATTAGAACTGAACTTAACTTAGTTCAAATTTAGAAATGGAAATGGGACTCCAATTAGAACTTTTAATTGAGAATCAAGTTATCATTACAATTCTCCCTTATGACTTGGAAATGCATGGGATGACAACTCACCATGCAACTTGACCTATGACTGGACATGGGTGCATGCCATATCATCATGCACTTGACATGCATGCATGTTACTTGTTATGCATGCATGCCATGCATGCATGCATGCGACTTAACTTTTTTATGCAGGAGAATTGCTTCACGTCATCAAGCGCCAGCCAACCAGCCCACCCAGCATGCATTCAATGGAGAGCTGAGGCACAACCCTCTCACTTTCAAATTCCAAATTTGAATTAAATAAAATTAATTTTTGTAAGGCTGGTAGAGCCAAAGCCATGCCTTCGAGCATGTTGAAGTTGGATTTTCCTTAATGGCTGACAGGTTGATGGGGATATAGATCCAGTTAGGATTAGATGGCCCATTCAATGTAATTCATTGTAATTAATGAGAGTTGGTGAGGATGGAGGGAAGCACTCGAGGAGCCCCCTTTTGTAGAAAGATATTCTTTTGTTTTTCAGTTAGGCAGAGAAGAATATAGAGAATAGGGAGAAGAGAGGAAGTCGTGACTCTATTGCAGTTCGAGCTGACATTGTAAAGAGGCATTTCATAGTAATACAATCAGAGCAGTTTTTCCTTCATGTTATTTTGTGTATCTTGATTAATGTCTTTATGTGTTTATGATATGTTGTAGATGTATGTTAGATGTGCATTTGTAGGGATAGATAGATTTTTTCTATCTGTGGGTTTACTAATTTCACGTCAAGTTATTTGAGGCTTCATGTAAGAGGTTTCATTATAGAACACTACGGGTTCTGTAAGCCAGTGCATAGAATGCACTTCTGAATTCTGCGGAATTTGGACAGTCATTCCAAGAGGGTGCACCAGACGAAGTCTTAAACTCAAGGGGAGAAACCTCAAGGTTGTTGAACACCTTGGAGGTGAGACTGTACAAATAAAGGCATAGATAAGACAAAATCATTGAAGGTTTTGTAGATCTCTGCCAGGAGGGCATCGAGCGTGTGCATAGAGTGCACTAGGGAACTCTATTTCGAGTTCTTAGAGAAGGGAATGTCAAGGAAGGACC
The DNA here is from genome assembly GCA_009831015.1 of Picea engelmannii. Lineage (NCBI taxonomy): Eukaryota > Viridiplantae > Streptophyta > Pinopsida > Pinales > Pinaceae > Picea > Picea engelmannii. Next base: position 304,177 of record ML790414.1, read on the forward strand.
TCCCACAGAGTTGTTGAACACTTGGTTGGTACAACAAAGGTGTGCTAGAGCATAAGTCACCAGGAGGGCACTTATACTCCCTTGAGGGGAGAAGAGAGACAGAGTTACTGAAGACTCTACTTGGAAGAACAGCTCCTTGGTGCATAAGGTTCGCAAAATCTTAGGAGGTCGAGCGTGAGGCTCCCAAGAAGGCGCCAAATTTCCCCTTTGAAGGAAAATATGAGGGCCAAGTTCCTTAGAGACTGAGAGAATTAGAGAAGCTCAGGATGAATAGCGCAAATGCGTGTAAGGACCTTGCAAGGAGTTGCAGAGGCCAAGAAAAACTCTTTGAGGTTTCAAATTTGACAAATCTCTGGAAGGATAACATTATCCAGAACGCAGGCGAGACCGAAGGTCACAAGGTTCGTAGAGAAATCAAAGGTTGTAGCCTTTACACCACTTGAAATCTTCTAAGGCAGGAAGGAGAAGCGTGAGCTCAGGAGGAGCACAACTTCCATTGATTCGAACACTAGAGAAGATATCTAGACTATTTAATCCACGTCCAGGCACCCAAGAGGAATGCGCAAAGGTAAGTTAGGTCTAGGCCATAAGATCTAGTGCAGAGGACCAATAGACATCGGATCCAGAAGAAGCTTCACATGGGTTAACCTCGTGTATGTGCTGGGGAGAAGGACTTGTCAAAGTCTCGGAAAAAATCGGGACCATCCATATGAAAAACACGTGGTGAGCAGTCAAGGTTCAGAGAAAACTCTGAAAGGTTGTAGGCCATCATATCTTGGGAGGATCTGAACTGTATATTTGGAGTCATCATATTTCTGGATTCGTAGATTCAAAGGACAAGGGAGGAGAGACCGGGAGGTTGTGAACCCTGCCGAGGTAGGGGGTCTACAACAAAGTGGTATCAGAGAAGGATTTTGCCCATATATTTCAAAAAAGAGAGGAAGCAAGATGAAGGAGATCCTGTAGGAGGCAAGTAAAAGGTGAAAGTTGTTGCACTACACAACAATGATAATTTTTAAAACAATAGGTTTACTAGAAAGGTAGACAAAAAAAAGAGATGGATGCTGATGGACAGAAGCATGGTCCAAGAGGAGACCGCCAGCATAACAACAACTCAGAGAAGAGAAAATAACTCACAGAGATAAGAGGGAGGATGGAGGAGCCTGCATTTCAAATGCAACAGGATGCAAGAGCACGATGGGTGTATGAATGACCCATGAAAAAAAGGGTGAAATGTCTAATTAGGAAATTGTTGGCCAGAAGACAACAAAGGTTGTTGAAAATGTGGCTGAGGTATGATGAAAGACTCAGAGACACAAAGGAAGTGGTTCATGTCTGTGAGCCAGAATCTAAGATCTTAGAGACTGTCAGGTGATAAGCGCAGAACTTAGAGACTGTCAGGTGAGAAGCGTGGAACTTTCAAGTTGCCAGGTGGGCAATGACATGGGATCACTAGGGGATCTCATAGATTGCCAGGTGGGTAGAGAATAAATCCCATGTTTCCATGTGGGCAAGGGATAGGAGATGAGACTACCTGAAAGTCTCATGAACTCAGGGATGAGTTTGTATCAACAAGAGGAGCTAACAGAGAAGATGAGCTCAGATGTGAGTTCATATCAGGAAGGAAAACCGATAGAGAAGGAAGATCAGAAGAGCATTCTGATGATTGGAGGGATAAAGGTATTCCTACCATATAGCCTAGTTGAGGCCAGCGTGTGTGTTTCCAATGCAACAACAATAGAAATACAACCATCGATGACTATCATGATGAAGGATCAGATGTTAGAAGCTTCCCAAGGAGAAGAAGAGGAGAACACAACTAAGTTACTCACTCTGTGGGAGATGGAATTGAGGATGTTGGAGTATTGGTTAGACCATCCAGAACCAACACACAACTACAAGGAGACAATCATGATGTTAATAGAGGAGCATTTAGAGGAATTGCTCAGAAATTTTAGCCAGGGAGATGAACAAATGATGACTGCAGCGCTAAGGTCTGTAGTGGAAGGTGAAGAAAAATTCCATTCTCGAGAGCATCTGGAGGAGATTGGAGTTGAACTAGCTCAAGGAGAAATGACATAGACAAAATTGTCAAAGGAAGAATATGAGAAACATCTCAGTGGAGAGACCGTGAAGATGAATTTTGCAGCAAAGTGGCAAGTTAAGGGAAAAAAAGGTGGAGAAAATAACAAGAGGGATCGAGTAGATATACCCACTGATGAGGAAGAAGTGCAGTCTAGGAGACTGCATAAAGAGAACCAAAAACTGGAGCAGCTGGAAGAGGAAGTCTAAGAGATAAGAAAGTTGTTGTTGAGGTCAACAACAGAATCTGTTAGCAAGGGGATGACCAAAAAGGAGCCTGCAATAGCAGCAGGGAAGATGCAACAGTAACAACAACGAAGCAGTGGAACAGATGGATAGCTCTTGAGAACTATTTGGGATCCAAGTGGATTTCAACAATGATACTGGGAAGCTCATGAGAAGGAGGTCATGATTTTTTCGCAGCATTCCAGTATTATGTAGGAGAATTGCTTCACATCATCAAGTGCCAACCATCCAACACACCAAGTACATGTTCAATGGAGAGGAGAGGCACAACCCTCTCACTTTCAAATTCCAAATTTGAATTAAATAAAATTAATTGTTGTAAGGATGGTAGAGCCGAAGCCATGCCTTCGAGCATGATGAAATTGGTGTCGCCTTAATGGCTGACAGGTTGATGGGGATCTAGATCCAATTCGGATTAGATGGCCCATTCAATGTAATTCATTGTAATTAATGAGAGTTGGTGAGGATGGAGGGAATCGCTTGAGGGCCCCCCTTTTGTAAAAATATCTTCTTTTATTTTTCAGTTAGGCAGAGAAAAACAAAGAGAATAGGGAGAAGAGAGGAAGTCATGACTATGTTGCGGTCTGAGCTCACATTGTAAAGAGGCATTTCAAATTAATACAATTAGAGTAGTTTTTCCTTCATGTTATTCTATGTATGTTGATGCATGTCTTTATGTGTTTATGCTATGTTGTAGATGTATGTTAGATGTGCATTTGCAGGGACAGATAGATTTTTTCTATCTTCAAGTTTAATTTTTTCACATCTGGTTCTTTGGGGCTTGATGCAAGAGGTTTCATGATAGAACACTACGGGTTCTGTAAGCCAGTGCATAGAATGCACCTCTGAATTACGCAGAATTTGGACAGAGTCATGACAAGAGGGTGCACCAAAGGAAGTATTAAACTCGAGGGGAGAAACCTCAAGGTTGCTGAAAATCTTCGAGGTGAGACTGTGCAGAGAAAGGCACAGAGAAGACATAATCATTGAAGATTCTGTAGATCTCTTCCAGGAGGGCATCGCGCGTGTGCATAGAGTGCTCTAGGGAACTCTATTTTGAGTTCTTAGAGAAGGAAATGTCAAGGAAGGACCTCCCACAGAGTTTTTGAACACTTAGTTGGTACAACAAAGGTGTGCTAGAGAATAAGTCACCAGGAGGGAACTTATACTCCCTTGAGGGGAGAAGAGAGACAAAGTTACTGAAGACTCTTCTTGGAAGAACAATGCTTTGGCGCACAAGGTTCACAAAATATCAGGAGGTCGAGCATGATGCTCCCAAGAAGGTGTCAAATTTCTCCTTTGAAGGAAAAGACGAGGGCCAAGTCCCTTAGAGACTGAGCGAATTCGATAAGATCAGGATGAATAGCACAAATGCGTGTAAGGACCCTGCAAGGAGTCATAGAGGCAAAGAAAAACCCTTTGAGGTTTCATAGTTGATAAATCTTAGGAAGGATAATGTTTTCCGGAATGCAGGCGAGACCCAAGGTCATAGGGTTCACAGAGAAATCAAAGGCCGTAGCCTTTGAGACACTTGAAATATTCTAAGGCAGGAAGGAGAAATGTGAGCTCAGGAGGAGCACAACTGTCGTTGATTCGAACACTGGAGAAGAGATCTGGACTGTTCAATCCACATCCAAGCACCCGGGAGGAGTGCGCATAGGTAAGTTAGGTCTGGGCTGTCATATCTAGTGCAGAGGAACGATAGCCATTAGATCCGGGTGAAGATGCACGTGGGTTAACCTCATGTATGTGCTAGGGATAAAGACTTGTCAAAGTCCCAGAAGAAATCAGAACCGTCCATCTTAAGAACACGTGGTGAGTGGTCAGGGTTCAGAGAAAACTCTGAAAGGTTGTAGGCTGTCATATTCAGGGAGGATATGAGTCGTAGATCCAGATTCACTGGGTTTCGAGAGTCAAAGATTCAAAGGACAGGGGAGGAGACTGCACTCCGTATCCTTGAATCGCAAAAGCCAAAGGATTCAGAGGAGTAGCCCTAGGTCATAGAACATGGTTACATGGAGAAGGATTAAGGGAGGAGCCAAAGATTCATTAGGCCCATTTCGATATTTCAACAATTATGAGGACAAGGAGTCAGGGAACTTTGCATTGAAAACCTTGAAGTCGTGAAACACAATGTGTCTTTGGAGTAGGCTGTGGTCACGTAGGAATCGGTCACATGGACTGGGATTTGGGCAGGGGCTAATTGGCGTTGATCCCATTTCGACATTCGGGGATTGAAGAGTCAAGAGACGCAACATCAGGATTCGCGAAGTCACAAAATGAAAAAATATCCCTATGGGATCAGCCAGTGGTCACAGGTGGTGGTTGTGTGGAGGAGGGGCCTAGCCCGAGGGCTAGCACTCACACTATTTTTAATTAGCGCCCAACGAGCGTAAAGAGAGGCATGGGTATTTTGCAGGACCTACACATGAAGATCGAAGGACCTGTGGATTCATTCAAGGAGTTCTAGTAGGATCCCAAACAACCATTTAGGCTCAGGGAAGAGAGTGATCCAAAGACCGAGAGGTCCTGGACCCTGCTGAGGTAGGGGGTCTGCAACACTTTTACAACTTGACCTCCTAAGACATGTACTCCACTGGATCCTTTTCCTCTACATGAATGTTGTAATGATATATACATCCCACACTAGTACATGTGGGCAGATTATTCCACAAACGTTTTCCACGTTTCCATTATTTTCATATTTTTTTTAAATAGGGCGGGATTTTTGTCGATATTGCGATGAAATTTCGTCACAATATCCAGGAATAATTTATTTTAACTTGGTCAGGATTTTCATTGCTATTGCCAAAAAAGTTTTTCGCTATTTCCACGAACGTTCATGGAAATAGCGATGAAAATCCTGCCTATCTCATTGTTCGGTTTTAACGGCTAGTTGACTCTTTGATGTATATATACTTGACTTTAAGAGACTCTGTGACACAATTGCTATAGTTGCAACATTTTTCTTGGATTTTGTTTGATATGTTTATTTCTTTTGTCACCCACCGGTTGAACAAATCCAATTCTCGATCTACATAGCTCGGATTTTGAACTTGTAAGGTTAGTATGATTTTTTTTATTGATGTACTCATTTAACTTGTAAATTTTTGTTCAAATGTCCAAATTTCATGTAGCTTGTTTTTTCCTTGATAATGTATTATATGTGTAGTACCATATTTCATGTCTTTGTTTTTTGGATCTAGTTAGTATATTCCATGGAAAAGGGTAGGTGGATTCCATAAGATTCTAGGTTTATGGAATCCACATACCCTTTTCCATTCAATTGTAGCTAGAATGTCTCTCTCTTTTCATTGATAAAGATATGGAATTGCTCTTGAAACTCAACCCTGATCGATGAAATGATAGTCATTGATTGTCATTTTATTCTCTCTTTTGTTTTTAAGAACTAACAAAAAAACACCAACAAAGCTTGATTGAAGCTTTGATACCACTTGTTACATCCCTAGTACCCAAATGGGATCACACTTGCATAAATTGAAAATAATATAATAGTGACAAAAATGGTTGGGATACATTCACACCTAATGGTTGGATAGCACATACTAATTCAATTAAATGAAGGAAGAAATCTCCACGAATAAAATCTTGAAGTTGATTGTTATATTGATAAATGATAAGTTATGGTATATATAAGATAGGGAGGAAACTCATGTTTATAAAAATAAGATACATAAACACTAACCCTAAAATTATGTTAGGTATATATGTTGTTATTATATAAAGAAAAAATTTGTACACATATGGCCTTATTATAAAGATGTTATTTATGTCATGATTAAGCACATAACAATCACTTTTAACTAACGACCTTAAACCATCTTAGCTTATGGTTAGCCACATTTAACTTTCTTGGCTTATGACTAAGCACCTTTAACAAATGAACTTATGATTATATACCATACTCTTCCAATATAAATAAAGTATATTTGTTCCAACTTTCTCAATAAAATCCACATACCCTTTTCTTATATGTGATGTTGTTTTTCTCAATTTTTTATAATCACACACAATTCTAGATGTAGTGATTAACTTTAGTTTGTAGTTGATGTAACTTGTTTATACACTATTAATAAGTAGTATCTAAAATATAAAAAATTCATGACGAAATCTACGATACCATGATGAAATCTACTAGTCAGACAATGAAGAATGAGAACATGCCAAAGTGTCTTAGAAAATAAAACTGTGGCCACTATAAGTAGCATAAAATTGTGACCATTGTATGTAGATGCAAATCAACACGTCATAATTTAAACCAACCCAAGCCAATTGTGGATAACAAGTGGTTGGAATTCTTTTTTTAGTGGTGAATTTCAAAGATTGGTATTTTGTCTACAAAACAACTTAAAGGCTAGTGTATGTTGTCGAGTGATTCAAGTTTGAGAAATTTCGACCACTTTCGTTAAATGGTGTGTAATTATTTTCCATGGTTATTCAGTACACACTACTCTATAGTACAAATTGAAGCATATATATCTTAATAGTTAATCGATAATATAAAAAAATCATGTCAAAATGTATTAGAAGAAATAATTGTGAGGATTGTAGATCACTGTAAATAAACATATCATAATCGAAAGGAGTAGCTAAAATATACAAATTTGACAACTTACTGTTTGGTATGGTGTAGGTAAGACAATTACTTGTCAGGACAAGGATTTGTCACTATGAACGAAAATGTCAGGAAGCATGCTGAAGGGGGTTATGAATATTGTCCCCTAGTAAGAGGATTCAATATTTAATGTATTCTTTGTAATAATCAGTATGTCATGAATTTTAGTAATATTTCTTATCGGGATTTTTATATTTTCTATACAAACTAACTTTTCTACATTGTTTTTAAATATATAGATGATGCGCCCAAAATGTCGACCTGTAGAAAGTTATTTTCCAAGTACCAACAAAAATACTCCTTTACAGGGTGATGAACTTCAAGATCAGAATATTGAAGTTGCTGACCAAGTTATTAATGATGATATGGATGGATATAATGTTAGTGATTCAAATCAAGAAGATGAGATACATAGATTGATCCAAGACACATTTTCTCCAATGGATGAGGACAACCAGGATGATAGTCATGATGTTGATCCTCTACTCGAGAAGTCACTTCAACCTCTTTATGAAGGCTCAACAACAAATATTTTATCTGCTATATTGTTGTTGGTGAACTTGATGGTTTTGAATGGTTTATCAAACTCATGCCTCACACAGATACTAAGGTATTTAATTTGTTAATTATTTATGCCTGCATGTTCACAAATACTTAAAAGGTTCAATTTTTTCCTATATTGCTATTGTTTTCTAATTTGTAAATTAGTATATTGGATGAGATATGATTAATATTGTTTACTTTGAGTTATTGTTTAGAATTGTGTATCTTGTTAGGTGAATTTCTTATACTGACGTCAAATATGTTTCCATGCACATATCGAGAAATATCTATGATTATGAAAGAAATTGGAATGGATTATCAAGCTATTGATGCATGTCCTAATGATCATATCATATATTATGGAAAATATGCATTAGAAAATGGATTCCGATAATGTAAAATAAGTATATATCGAACCGATAAAGTGTCAAATAAGGTGCCTCACAAAGTTCTTCATTATATTATGATAATTCCATGTTTCTAGTGGTTGTTTAGGTGCCAAAGTATAGCACAATTTATGGATTTCCATGCAAAGAACAACAACCGAGACAAAGTTTTTCGAATGCATGCAGATGGTTTTGCATTGAACTACATCTAAGAAAAGTGGCCAATTTTTAAAGAAGAACCTCATAATGTTAGACTTTCGTCGGCAATTAATGGTGTCAATCCATTTGGAGAGATTTGTTTTACGTACTCCGTGTGGCTTGTTTTTGTTATAAAGAATAAAATTCCTCCTTGGATGTTGATCAAGAGAGAGAACGCAATGTTGGCAATGATTGTTCCATAAATTTAATTATTTTTTATTTTCTTTAAAGTATGACAAAATATTTCATTTCTTTGTTTCGTGCATGATAATTATTTCTTCTATATATAATGACATCTACATAAGTATAATTAATCATGAAGTATATTGAACCAATTAGGTAGGTACCAGGTTAAATATATGAAAGTATATATTGAGCCTCTAATCGCTGAGTTGTTGAAGTTATGGGCTGGCGTCACTATGTATGACATCTTTAGACCAATAGGGAAAAAACGATTTCAATTCCATGGAATACTATCATGGAAAATTCATGATGCTCCTCGGTTAACACATTTTTGTGGTATATTGTTACTTTATTTTGCGATTTAATATTATATATGTTTATTGAAAATATCATGGATTATTTTAAATTGCAACTCTAATTCGATGCTACATTAGTTCATATATATTGTAGGTCTTCAAACAAAGGGTAAATTTCCATGCCCAGTTTGTGATTCGAGGATAAAATCACGTCATTCAAGGAGTTTAGGAAAGGAAGTGCTTGATGAGTATAGGCACTTTCTTCCTAAGAACCATAGTTATCGAACTACAGACAAAAAGAATTCAATGGTAAAGAAGAAAATGGAAAAAAACAATGAGGAATGACACCTTGCCTATGGAATTTGGAGTATATTAGAAATCGTCAAGGTACGAAAATTATTTATGTATGACATATTATATAAATCATTGGTTAATTTCATTAGTATTAATTTCATTTTGTCCCATTATTTAGTGTTAATTTCAATTTGTTGATGTTTGATGAATGTCGTTAAGGAACAAATGGGCTTCCACGAGGAATCAAAAGTTAGCCGATGCAATTCAGTAGATTGCCATACTATGAGCACCTACAAATAGTTCATCTTTTTGATACAATGCATATCGGGAATAACATAACATAATTGTTATGGAGAATATTAGATGGAAGGACTCACAAAGAGAGAATTGGAAAGATTTGTTGTGACATCCAGGAAGCTAATCACGCATTGCAAAGTGTTATTATTAATTCTAATGGCGATGGTTGTGAACAAAATACTAGTCTTCCTTGGTTATTGACGGAGAAACAAAGCAATATTGTAAAAGAGGTCATTCAAAAAATTAGGTTTCCGACGGGGTTTTCGTTGAATATACAAAATATATTAATGAAAAAAGGTCATTTTGGTGGCGTTAAAACACATGAATGGAATGCATTCATTAAGGTAATTAGTAGGTTATAATATATTTCCTTATTGGTATGCATTTTTTGGAAACAAATAATAATTATTTGTTTTTTGTTACAATATGTTCTACCTTTATCTCTCCCAGACAACTTTGACAACAACATAAAAAAAATTATTTATGTACTTGGAAAATACACGAGGTAAGTATAATTTTATAAGGAAAATTGACTTCTTATGTGATTTGTAGAGGAATTTATTGACATATTATGTTTTATCTACAAATTTATGTATGCATTGATATTATTTTATTTCATCGACATTTGTAGGTGGATATCATCAAAAGAAATCCATAAAGAAGATATAAGGTATTGGAAGAGAGAAATTCCCCGACTAATGTGTCAAATGCAACAGTATCTACCTCTGACATTTTTCCATGCACAAGAACACTACCTCATACACCAAGTTTAGGAGATTGAATTATGTGGACCAGTACACACAAGGTCGATGTGGATGGTGGAGAGGCAGTTGAAATCACTGAAGGATTTTGTTAGACAAAGAGTGTGTCCGAAAAGTTCTATGGTTGAGGGATATATGGTATATCAATGCATGGTGTATATTAGTCAATATCTACCTAAATTAGCAAGAAATATGAATGTTCCTCGCATTTGGCATCTTGACTCCATCAACAAATTTGAAGGAGAGGTCCTATTGGGGAAAGGTAAAGTGAGGATTGTGAAAGGTAATTATTAGGTGTTGATGTAGATTTAATATATTACACATTTATTAAATTATTCCTTTATTAACAATGGCTAATTAATGATATTAAATTGTTATGCTATCACATAGTTTCTCGAGAGTGGGATGCTTTACATTTATACATTGCAAACAACCTTGATTTGATGGAGCATTGGATAGAATATACTGAAGAATACTTCGGTAGGTTATCATGGGAAGGCGTGAGTCAGATGATTAAAAAATCACATCGTCATCGAAATCAATTTCCTAATATTACATCAATGGCATTTGATTTAGCCTTTGTTTTAAAAGATAAACAGGCAAGTTCAATTGTTTACCCGCATTTTCCTGGTTTTTTCCCAATTTTTCAATGTATTTGGTTTGTTTAATTTTTGAAATATATATTTACTAAGTCCTATATGAGGTTTATTAATTGGCAATGTTTTTTTTACTTGTTGTCCATGTTGTATTTGAAACATCACAAGGCTATGTGGTATAATGGTTGCAAATTTCGTATCAAAATGTTGAATGATATGATGAAAACCTCAGATTGTGGGATAACTGCAGTGTTTAAGGTCACCAACATTTCATCTAGAAGTGATAGAAATCTGGAAGAAAATGAGAATAGGTACTATGGCCATTTGGAGGATATAATTGATTGTGATTTTAATTCCATTAAAATAGTTTTGTTTGAGGTTAAATGGTACAAGCTACAGATGCATGAATGTGATCCTGAAAGAACTGTTATTGAGCATGATAATGAATTTACCATGGTTAATACAAGGGCATTTGAACCGGGTACAGAGCCTTATGTTCTTCCAGGTCAATGCGAGCAAGTATTTTACTCAGAGTTACCTGGTAAAGCAGGTTGGTCATACGTTGTTAGATATGATCTAAGAGGAAGACCAATAAAGTATAATCATGTAGTCAAGGATGAAGATAATAATGAGGAAGAAGATCATGATTATGCTGATCAGGAGCAGATGGCTCAAGTAGTCAATGTGTCAGACGAAGAATTTGATCATCCAAATGTAGGAGACGACGATATCGATAACTATATTAACGAAAATGACGTTGATGATGATGTTGATAGGAATGATCCTTTCACCAATATTGATTCTGAACCAGATCCTGATACAGATTTTGAGCTGGATGAAGAAGATGACTAATATTTAATTATTGAAAATAAGAGGTATGTGTTTAGATCTTTTATATGTTTTTATTTGTATAATATAGTATATAATTCATGTTATTTAGAATTTCAAATTAGGTAATATGGGGAAATTGAGAGTGATGTGAGGGGGGTGAGGGGGCATAATTAGAGCTTCCACCTTCACGTGGTTTCCCCTGTTTAGTAGAGAATTAACTATTCTCAAAACCAAGAGTAGCTCTGCATGACTGCGCCTAATCATACCAATGATGTAGGTATGCCCATCATCAATTCAAGCTGTGACTGGAGCCACCATTGAAATTTTTTCAAATTGTTTTTGAATGCATTGAAATTTGACATGGATAGACTATTTGCATGCCTTAATGATATAGGAGGGTTTTCTGGACTCAAATTTGACTCGCACACCCACTTTCTTCCATCATCAATTCATAATGTAAACCATAAACCCTAATTTAGTGGAGTCATCGATTTGTCGGGTTTTAGTGTTCCCAGTGAATGGAAATGTTGTTCTTGACATGGAATGGGACAACACATGTACCTTCTTAATTTTCTTCCTTCACTTGATGTGGGCCTATTCATTCCTAGCCTTGAAATATTGAAAGTTGCCCCTATTCTTATTCATAACCATTTATGATAGTTGTCACCCAATGATCATTAGATCAAAAGGTTTGAGGCATATGGGCATTTGGATCATGAGGCTTTATAACCCTATAGTAACAAGAGACATTAATTGAACTTTGACTTGATTGAAAGGTGTGTGCAATTGAAAATAATAACACCCAAAGACTAAAAGGGATCAATACACAGACTACGAATGAGATGTGATCTGGCTGTGGTGTGTAGGAATAGGCCTAACACCTTCAAAATTATAATTATCCAAATATATTATACAAATTTTACAAGGAAATTGTACTAGGACTAGACACAAGCAATAACGACCTGTGAATGGGGCCAACGTTGAAATTTTTTCAAACTGTTTCTAAAAGCATTGAATTTTGATATGGATATACTATTCACATGACTTAATGATATGGGAGGGTTTATGGACTCAAAGTTGACTCACATGCCCACTTTCTTCCATCATCAATTCATCATGTAAACCTTAAACCCTAATTTAGTGGAGTCATCGATTTGTTGGGTTTTAGTGTTCCCAATGAATGGATGTGTTTTTGTTGGCATGGAATGGAACATCAATTGAACTTTGACTAGATTGAAAGGTGTGTGCAATTGAAAATAATAACAACCCAAAACTAAAAGGGATCAATAAACAAACCAAGGAAATTGTACTAGAACTAAACACAGGCAATAGTGAATTGTGAATGGGGCCATGGGCTTACAGTTCAACATCCCAAAATTATTCAATATCTCAAATGTGTACTTCTCATGACTCAGGAAGATATCACCATTAACATGCTTGTACTATGGGTTGGTATCAACAACACTTTTTCTGAATACTAAACTGATAAGGTGTCTTCTTTAGGGGAAGACTTGAAAATTGGGGTCATTTATTTGACCAATTAGTGAGATCATCAAGGTAAGCATGGGATAAATCATAAAAAACATAGAACATTACAGACTAAAGGTATAACATCATAGGCGAAGGTTCCCCCAATGTAGTGAACATGGTCTTTCATTATCTAGGAGAGGTAGTTGGGGTCACTGCATCCTACAGGAGAAAAAAGAATCTATGATACATTATATCCCATGTATAGTAGGGATCATGCATGTCCTCTAGTATGTCTTCATCTGAATGGAAAATGGGGTTTGTAGAGGTTAGGTCATTACAGGATGACGAGGCTTGTGGGTGTGATTTGTTTCTTCCATTTATGTCACATGTGCATGATAAATCATTAACCATGGAGGGGTCGATAAATGTAGAGAAAATGTAAGTGAAATGTAACTCTAGTTGTTAAGTTTCTATTGATTCATCTTGACAATGTGAGATTATGCTAATATATATATATATATATATATATATATATATATATTATACAATTATAATATATATAATAAACCAAACCCCAAAAAAATTTCAAACTTTTGCCTGAGGAGCGTCGAGGAGAGAATAGGAGAGTCAATGATAGATGAGGAGAGAACACCACAAGTAGATTTGAGGAGATCATAGAAGGAGTAACTCCCTAAACCCTGACATTTGCACAAGGGCACATTAGATAAGGAGATCAAGGGCGGAGGAGACTGAGCTAGAGGGCACGCAGAGGAGACTGAGATAGAGGGCACATTGTGAGAAATATTGAGAATGGTGAGTGGTAGTTCCACCAATCCCACCCAAAAGTTTTTCATTGAGATATGGTTTTTCCAAGTTTTCTATATTTTTGTTTTCCCCTCATCTACAAAAAAAAAAAACATGTTTTGACTGTGTGGAGCTTGAAAAGATCAAGTTCAATCTCATTTAGCCCCCCTCTCTACCATGGATGCAATAAATAAAATAAAATGTACACATGTCTATCATCTCAAATGGACCCTGCAACCTTATCCTCCTCACTATTCTCACGATCCAAGTCTATCCACATAGGTATTGTCTACATAGGCATTGTTTACATAGGCATTGTCTACATAGGCATTTTTTACATAGAGTTGTATGTAGAATGTTGATTAACCAACTATCCATCTCCATGTTCTAGGAGATGAATGACTTTGATAAGATCTTGACCAACCCCATGATAAATGAGATAATCTAGGGCCTTTATTGCCATTTTAAAAAATACTCTTTTGGGATGGAGCCTAAGTGTCCCATATCCTATGATTCACACTTGTTGATAGGCAAGAAGACTGAGGCTTTGCAGAGTGTCTCAGAAGCGTAGAGGAAAAATTTCCCAAAGTCCATGGCCTTGATCATGCCTATATTTGAGGGTCATTCGATCATGTCATAAGATTTCCCAAAAAGCAATCTCAATGAAGAGGGTGTTGAAATAAAGGAAACATTTGAGGGCATTCCATAACTTTTTCCCCTTCAAGCAATATCACAGACAACCTTCCATCCAAATTCAACAAAATTGAAACCCATTTTTGAGAGTTGTTGGTGCCTCATCCTATAACTGACAACAATGTTAGGAAATTTGGAGACGTCTTCGAGGTCCCCGGGAAGAGTTATAGTTTATTTTTAATAGCTTCCCCACCCTGAAATCAGCTCAACTGGAGATAGGGTCCAACAACTGGAAGACCATCGCACGCCTTGTGGTGCCCAGTGTGCCCTTGATGACCCTTGAAAATCTGGAGCACCAAGTATCGTCCATGCCCGATCATACTCATAATCGCATCAGGTAACCAAGGTGAACAACCTTTGGTCAATAGAACAATGTAGGTAAGGGAAGTCGAAAAAATAGATCCATAACTTCAGGAAAAGGATTGTCTCTAAGGGCTGGGCCTAGCGGTCTACATCCTGAACTTGTGGGCTATCGACAGTCTTCCTATGGGACTATCATTGATTAATGATACCTCCTTTTGAATGGTAGTGCAACTAATTAATGCTACCTCCTTTTGAATGGTAGAGCACCACCTATCATTCATGATCCAACACATAGTAGTCAAGAATCCCATCCATTGCTAATTGTTGGGCTCTAAAGATGTCCTAAAAACAACCTTAGTTTAACATTAATTTATCAACCCGAGGATTCGTCTTATATTTCAAGAATATCAACAAAGTCTATGCAGATAGATCATAGAGGCTAAAATCGCATATCAAATCTGAGTTTATCAACAATCAAGTTACTCACACATTCATTAAGTTTCTAAAGCTAAGATCCTACTGAACATGATTGAAATATGATATATAATGTGCTATGAATTGAAGGCATGAATCAAATTGCTAAATTGATCTAATTAAGGGACAATAATTGAATATGATATTAAAGGCATGAATTTATCTAATTAAGAAACATGAATTGGATCTATAAAAACAAGCTGACCTATTGATGAATATCTAATATGATGGAAAGAAATAACTGAATATTGTAAGTTGAGACAAAACAGTAATTGAACAACAAATGCTATCTAAGTAGAAGGAACAACAAATGCTAATTAAGAGAAAGAAACAACAAATGATAAGTTAACAGAAAGGAACAACAAATGCTAATTTAGTAGTGCAACTAATTAATGCTACCTCCTTTTGAATGGTAGTGCAACTACTTCTTCTTTTAGCTTTTAGAAGTGATTGGGGAATTTATTGAGGTGTAATTTCCAACAATCTTGGTGTGTCACTTTCTCTCACAAGAGTTGCAATACATGGTGGGAGGTGTTGTTTATTGCATCATTTCTACAATCATCTTCGCAAACCATTTCTTATTCTTCCCATAAATGACACCTTGAGCCACCACAAATGAACTCTCGAAGGCATCCTTTGCCAATTAGGTATATAGGTAACACTAACATTCTTGAGCACTAGGTATGGGTCTCAGGGCCTTGACATGGTCAAGGGAGGAA
Organism: Picea engelmannii; assembly: GCA_009831015.1. Taxonomy (NCBI): domain Eukaryota; kingdom Viridiplantae; phylum Streptophyta; class Pinopsida; order Pinales; family Pinaceae; genus Picea; species Picea engelmannii. The sequence continues at coordinate 319,989 of ML790414.1, forward strand.
AAATGAACTTTAGGCCTTAAAGAAATCTTTAAATGAACCAGGGCCAAGAAGGATGCCTCATATAACCACACAAGGCCTTCTGAGGGTATTCCAACTTATGGTTGGGGATGTCGGTGCCACTAGGTGTTTTTGAGTAGTAGGTATGTGTCTCAAGGTCTTGGAAATGATATAGGGAAGAAGGACATGCCTTAGGTTCTAAAGAAACCTTTTAGTGATCTAGAGCCATGAAAAATGCCTCAAAGTACCACACATAAACTCTAGAGGGGTATCCTTGGCCTCAACTATATGTAACTTTATGCAACTATATGCAAATATGAAACTTATCCAACTATATGCAACTATGCAACTATATGAAACTATATGCAAATTTATGCAACAATGCAACTTATGCAACTATATGCAACTATATGTAACTATGCAACTATATACAACTATATACAACTTTATGCAACTTTATGAAAGAATGCAACTTATGAAACTATATGCAACTATATTGTAACTATATGCAACTTTGTTGCAACAATTTTGTGTGCAACTATATGCAAATATATGCAACTAACTACAACTATGAAACTATATTGATCCAGGAGCATCGTATAAAGAAAAAGCACGCACCTAGCCAAAGGGGACAATTACACATGCATATGCAATTAAATACGTTATTTTGAAAACGTTGTGAATTTTCAAAATCTGAAACATTAATGTAATGGATGGGAGGAAAGTGTAGTTGCAATTATGCCTCGAAGATCCAAACTGATTTTGGAGCATATGTTCCTATCCACCGGATGTAATAGGAATTTATGTGTGTTTAATGAAAGTAGGTAGATTTAAATGGTATATTAGACAGTTTTAGGAGATTAGGATGGAAAATGGATGATAGAGATCCTCAACCCTTGTATCATTGTAACATAATTCAGAATTTGTAAGATGTAGAGCTACAGAGGAGAACAGATAATTTTATGCATTCTAGTTGTTGTTATTTACCATATATAGGAGCACTTGAATTAATAGGAGAAAGCTTTGATTCCAATCTATGTGTTTGTTATGGTTGTTGGAACCACCTGTTGAATGGTATGTTGCAGGTTAGTTTATATTCTCTGTGTGCATTTTATTTCAATAAAATTTGTGTGTGTATGTTCTAGAATTCTATGTTGAAAATTTGAATTCTGGATAAGGGGAGAATGAGTTTCAGTTTTTTATGTTTCTGATAACTTCTGCAAAGAGTGTAGTGGAGGGTTCGCAAGGAGTGCATCGACCAACCTATGAGTTTCATCTCAGAACTCTTAGAGGAGATTCAAATTGTGTTTTTATAGGACGGAGTGCAAGGTTAGCTTAGAGTCATGCAAGGTGTGCGCAGGTTGGGTGAGGTCTGGAATTTCACCAAATCAAGAGGGAGATTGAGAGACTGTTGTTGCAGGAGGTGCATGGAGTCAAAGACCCAAATAACCAGAGGTTATTTGAAAATTCCCCCAAGGAGTGCGTACAGGGACCCTTTTGGAAGACTTGATTTTGCAAGTGAAAGATCAGAAGGGATAGAACCTTTGAAGTGTTCAAAGGGAGACGGAGGTCGAAATCATCTCACAGAAGTCAAGTTCAGGAGGGAGGACGCCAATTAATTTGGCCAGAAGTCCTTGAGAAGTTGAATCGGATGTTGGAATCGCTTCAAGAGGAAGTGCCAAAGTTTTGTGAGCCATTGGATCTTGTGGAACAACGAAAGGATTAAGACTGAGTGTCTTTCAACACTCTTAAGCTTAGGATGGATAGTGACTGTCAGATATGGATCAACGAGGGTCGTTGATCTCATATGTGAATTCGTGTATCGGATTTTGGGGAATGGAGTGACCAGTGGTTTGGGTCAAGTGTTGTGGATTTCTGATTGGAAAAATCACGATACAATGAGGGTCGCTAGATCGAGGGAGGTAGACAATCGTCAATATTGTCAAAGGCACAATTTCAGAGTCAGGGATTTGTAGAAGGAGAGGAACAGATGTTTGTTGTTCTCTCAAGTTGCAAAAGTTGAAGACTCGTGCGAACGGGTGGAAAGGACACACTCCGTAAGCAGAGTAAAAAGAGGTGACAGGTGGCGTACGCCTGTCACTTTGGGTGGAGTCAACCTCCGTTGACATATCTTGTTTCGGGGATTCATAAGGTAAGAGCACAAGATTTTGGCGCTCCAATTCGCGAAGTCGTGAGTTGCAAAAGGTGCTTGAGTTAAGGCTTGGTTGTGGTCATATTGGAAAAGGGGCTGAAGAAGGGGCTTACACCTTAATCCCATTCATAATTTTGCATTTTGGCTATTGCCAAGGGATGTGGAATTGTATTCGAAGTGTCCAACTCGCGAGACCCAAAATCCTTTTTGGGCTTAAACAAGGAGTTCAGTTAACCCTTATCGTGGTTTAGAGAAGATCCTACGTGGATCTCGACCTAAGGGTAGGAGGTCTACACCAGTTGTGGTATCAGAGCCCAGAACAAATTCTTTGATTTCTACAATAGAGAGAAAAGAGGAATTTTACAGCCATGCCACTGAGAAGAAGATAAAGGCCCATACCTGATCCAGCAGTGGAAAGAGGAATGCGTGAATTACGTTCCAGACTTGATGATATGGAGACAACACAGAGGTTAACAATTGACAATGGGGATATCAACGAAGATGAAAGTGAAAATGAGACTGAAAACGAAGGAGAATAAGTTGCAGTCAAAGATGTTGTAGAAAAATGCCTATTCAAGGTTGTTTCAAGGATAGGTGCTAGGGAAAAAATGGACATTCCAATGTACGAAGGCAACCTAGACGTTGAATAGCTTCTAGACTCGATTAGATCTCTAGACAAACACTTCGACTAGGAGGATGTTGAGGAAGACAAGAAAGTCAAACATGTCATTACTAGACTTAAAGGGAATCTAGCATTGTTGTGGGATGAACTGCATGCTGACAGATGTTGCAAGGGAAAGCAAAAAATCAAGAGCTGGGATAGAATGGTTGCAAAAATGAAATCCAAGTTTATACCCAGGGATTATCAAATAAATTTGTTTCGGAGGATGCATAATTTGAGACAGAAGATGATGTAAGTGAAAGAATACACTGAAGAGTTCTATAGGATAAACATTAGAGAAGGTCATTGGGAAAGTGATGATGATAAAGTTTCTAGGTATATAAATGGTCTACGATATGAAATTTAGGACGAGATGAGCATGATGACCATCCAAACCGTAGAATATGCTTATCAAATGGCTCTAAAATCCGAAGAGAAGTTGAGCCGAAAGAAAGGTCAAAGAGGCTGAGGTAGAAGTCAAAGCAGAGACAAGAAAATTGCCTAAGACATAACTCAAAAGCCTAAAGAAGAGGGGAAGAAACCTCAAACTCAATTTGAGAGAGAAGGAAGCTCACAGGGGAGGCAATATACTGATAGAAATACTTTTTCTCAAGCTAGAGGAAGAGGAAGAGGCAGAGGAGGTGAAGTGGAATTCTTTGTCTATGGAAACATTGGACATAAATCCTATGAGTGTCCAGATAGGAAGAAATATGGTGGTGAAAATCACATTGTCGAAGCTCAAGGAAGGAATGTTGAGGCAGAGGATGATGAGGGTGGAAGATCTTTGATGATGAAGAAATTTCTCTTAGAACTAGAGAAGGAGCCAGGGAACCCAGCCCAAAGAAACATTTGTTTCGGACCGCTTGAAAAACCAAAGACAACGTATGCAAGGTCATAGTGGACAACAATAGCACATATAATCTTGTATTTACGAAAATGGTAGAAAATATAGAGCTGGAGACTATTGCGCATCCAAGCCCATAACAATTTTTGTGGCTACAAAAAGGACATCAGGTAAATGTCACTAAACAGTGTTTAGTTGAATTTAAAATAGGAGGATATAAAGATGAGATATTATGTGATTTCATTCCCATGGATTTTTTTCATCTATTGCTCGGTAGACCATGGAAATATGATATAAATGTAGTGCATGATGGGAGAAAGAACGTGTACACTCTAGAGAAAAATGGTAGGACGCACATGTTGTTGCCAAAAGGATAAAGAGGTGAAAATAGAGATGAGTAACACTGTAATTCTCATGAGTGGGGAGGAAATTCTTAAGGAAGTCAAGAAGAAGGAAGACACGAAATTAATTTTGGTTAGGAAGCTTAGAATTGTTTTGAACAACACTAGGATAGACGATTTACCGAAAGAAATCTAGGAGTTGCTGGAATAATTTGTTGATATAGTAGTGGACGAACTACCTTGTTCATTTCCACCTATCAGGAGTATAAGCCATCATATCGATCTTATACATGGAGCCAATTTTCCAAACAAAGCAACTTATAGGTTGTGTCTACACGAGAATGAAGAAGTTAAGAGACAAGTCCAGGACTTAATGGACAAAGGATTGATTAAGGAGAGCTTGAGTCCATGCATTGTTCCAACAATGCTCAAACCAAGGAAGGAAGGTGGCTGGAGAATGTGTACAGACTCAAGGGAGATCAACAAAATTACCATCACGTACAGGTTCTTATTTCCAAGGATGGATGACTTGATGGATTGCTTGAGTGGAGCAAATTTTTTTTCAAAGATTGATTTGAAAAACAGATATCATCAGATTAGAATGAGAGAAGGTGATGAATGGAAGACAACATTAAAGACAAATGAAGAGCTCTATGAATGGATTTTCATGCCATTTGGCTTGACGAATGCACCCAATACTTTCATGAGGTTGATGAACGAAGTCCTAAAGGATTTCATCAGGAAATTCGTCATTGTATATCTTGATGATATATTAATTTTCAGCAAAACTGAAGTAGAGTATTTGAAGCATTTAGTTGTAGTGATGAGAAGGTTACAGAAAGATAAATTGCTAATCAACATGAATAAATCGTCATTTATGAGGACAAAACTAATTTATTTGGGTTTTGTTATCTCTACAAATGAATTGAAAATGGATGCGTAAAAGATAAAGGTGATTAAGGATTGGGCATCTATGAAGAGCATGTTTGAAGTTTGAAGCTTCCACGGTTTGGCTAGCTTCTACAGGAAATTCATCTGAAACTTCAGTGGAATTAGTGCACCAATGATGGATACGGTGAAGAAAAGACATAAATATTTTCACTGGACGGAGGAAGCAGAGAAGAGCTTCAACCTGCTGAAGAAGAAGATCATTGAGCAACTAATTTTGGTTTTGCCAAATTTCAGCAAGACATTCTAGGTCAGGTGTGACACGAGTGGATTTTCCATTGGAGTGGTCTTAAGCCAAGACAACAGGCCAATTCTATATTTTAGTGAAAAACTGAATGATGAAAAAATTAATTACTCCACGTATGACAAAGAATTCTTCGCGGTCATATAAGCGCTAAAGAAATGGAGGCACTATTTGGTTCCAAAAGAGTTCGTTTTGTACAACGATAATCACGCTTTGCAATTTGCGACTTGACAGGAGAAGTTGAACCAAAAACATGTTAAATGGGTTGAATACATGCAGAATTTTACTTTTGTGATTAATCATATTTCTAGAACTGCTAACAAAGTTGTTGACGCTTTCAGCAGGAAATGTTTGCTTATGCAGGAATTCAGAGTTAAGACTTTGGGTTTTGATAACCTCAAAGAAATGTATGGGGATGATCCAGATTTCAAAGCACAACGGAGGATTGGTCGAACACTTCGTCCATGAAAAAACCTTATCAATGTTGAATGGCTCATATTACTGGCCAAGGATGAGGATAGGTTTGAAGAAATTTGTGGACAGGTGCAGAATTTGTCATCACGTGAAGGGAAAATGGAAGAATGTAGGGTTATATCAGCCATAATCCATACCCAAAATGTCATGGGATGCAGTTAGCATGGTTTTCATATTAGGACTACCAAGGACACAGAGGGGATATGATTCAATATTTGTAGTGGTAGATAGATTTTCAAATATGGCACATTTCATACCATGCAAGAAAACCAGTGACACAACTCATATTGCGAAACTATTTTTCAAGGAAGTCACCAGACTTCACGGCTTGCCAAGCTGTATCGTTTCTGATCGAGATACCAAGTTTGTAGGATATTTATGGAGGACCTTATGGAAGAAGTTGTCGACAAACTTGTCTTTTATCTCATCGTATCATCCTCAGATGGATCGATAGACAGAGGTCGTGAATATGAGCTTGGGAGATTTGTTAAGGAGCTTAGTGGCTGAACACCACAGTCAATGGGATCACATTCTTCCACAGGAGGAATTAGCTTACAATGATTCACTCAATAAAAACATAGGGTAGAGTCCATTCCAAATTGTATATGAAATGAAGCCAAGGGGAGTCTCTGAATTGAAAGATTAAAAACAAGATGAATTCTAGAGTGCTAGTGCAAAGGACTTTGCAGAAGGAATGGGAGAGCTTCATAGCAGAAGCAAGGAGTGATTGCAGAGTTCAAGTCAAGAGTACAAGCATAGAGCAGATCAACATAGGTGAAAACTTCAATTTGAAGTTGGTGATTTGATTCTTGTGCATTTGAGGAAGGAAAGTTTCCCAAGAGGAACATACAAAAAGATGAAGATGAAGAAAATTGGACCTTGCAAGGTCATAAGAAAATTTGGGGCACATGCATATGAGATTGAATTACCCGATGGGGTCGGAATATCACCAATATTCAATGTTGCGGATTTGTACCCTTACAGAGATGAAGAAGAAGGAGCAGAAGATGGACAAGAAAAGATTCAATGGACAAAACAAATGCCTGTAGCTGAAAAGCCATAGATGGAAAGCATAATTGACAAGAGGATTAGTAGAAAGACGAGGAGAAAATAGTATTTTGAATACTTGGTCAATTGGAAAGGATATCCAATTGAATATGTCAGCTGGGAGAGTGAAGAAGAAGTTCAAAGGCATGGAAAGACCATGCAAGAGCTCATGAACAAAAGTTCATGAAAATTTTCAAGAAAGGAATTATGATGCAGGAGCATTGTATAAAGAAAAAGCATGCACCTAACCAAAGGGGACAATAGTACACGCAGATGCAATTAAATACGTTTTTGTGAAAACGTTGTGAATTTTCAAAGTCTGAAACATTAATGTAATGGATGGGAGGAAAGTGCAGTTGCATTTATGCCTCGAAGATCCAAACTGATTTTTGAGTGTATGTTCCTATCCGCTGGATGTAATAGGAATTTATGTGTGTTTAATGCAAGTGGGTAGATTTAAATGATAGATTATATAGTTTTAAGAGCTTAGGAGGGAAAACAGATGATAGACACCCTCAACCCTTGTATCATTGTAGCATAATTCATAATTTGTAAGTTGTAGAGCTGCAAAGCAGAACAAAGAATTTTATGCATTCTAGTTGTTGTTATTTACCATGTATAGGAGCACTGGAATTAATAGAAGAAAGATTTGATTCCAATCTATGTGTTTGTTATGGTTGTTGGAACGACCTGTTGAATGGTATGTTGCAGGCTAGTTTATATTCTCCGTGTGCATTTTATTTCAATGAAATCTATGTGTATTCTCTAGAATTCTATGTTGAATGTTTAAATTCTGGATAAGGGGATAATGAGTTTTAGTTGTTTCTCATTTTGAGAACTCCTGCAAAGAGTGTAGTGGAGGGTTCGCAAGGAGTGCGTCGACCAGGGTATGAGTTTCATCTCAAAACTCTTAGAGGAGATTCAAATCATGTTTTTACAGGCCGAAGTGTAAGGTTAGCTCAAAGCCATGCAAGGTGTGCATAGGCTGGGTAATGTCTGGAATTTTACCAAATCAAGACGGAGATTGAGGGACTGGTGTTGCAAGAGGTGCACAGAGTCGAAGACCCAAATAACTAGATGTTATTTGAAAATTTTCGCAAGGACTGTGTGCAGGGACCCTTTTGGAAGCCTTGAGTTCGCAAGTGAAATCTTAGAAGGGATAGAAAATATGAAGTTTTCAAAGGGAGACGGAGGTCAAAATCGTGTCATGGAAGTCAAGTTCAGGAGGGAGGATGCCAAGTGATTTGGCTAGAAGTCCTTGAGAAGTTGAATCGGACGGTGGAATCACTTCAAGAGGAAGTGCCAAAGTTTCATGAGCCATTGAATCTTGTGGAACAGTGGAAGGATTAAGACCTATTGTATTTCAACACTCTTAAGCTCAAGAAGGATAGTGACCATTAGATCCGGATAAAAAAGGGTTGTTGATCTTGTATGGGAATTCACGTATCTGAGTTCGTGGAATGGAGTGACCAGTGGTTTGGGTCGAGTGTTGTGGATTTTCAATTGGAAAAAATCCTGATACAATGAGGGCCATTGGATCGAGAGAGGCACACAACCGTCGATCTCGTCAAATGAACAATTTAGGAGTCGGGGATTTGTAGAGGGAGAGGAAAGATTGTTCTTTGTTCTCTCAAGTTGTGAAAGTCAAAGACTCATGCGAATAGGTGGAAAGGACCCACTCCGTAAGCAGAGTAAACAGAGGTGACAGGTGGTGTGCACCTGTCTCTTTGGGTGGAGTCAACCTTCGTTGACATATCGTGTTTCGGGGATTCACAAGGGAAGAGCATAAGAGTTTGGCACTCCAACTCGTGAAGTCATGAGTTGCGAAAGGTGCTTGCGTTAAGGCTTGGCTGTGCTCATATTGGAAAAGGGCCTGAAGAGGGGTCTTACACCTTAATCCCATTCACAATTTCACGTTTTGGCTATTGCCAAGGTTTGTGGCATTGTATTCGAAGTGTCCAACTCGCGATACCCAAAATTATTTGCGGGCTTAAACAAGGAGTTCAATTAACCCTTGTCGTGGTTTAGAGAAGATCCTATGTGGATCTCGGCTTGAGGGCAGGAGGTCTACACCATATATGCAACAATGCAACTTATCATGTTTTTCAGTGACAATATGAAAATATATGCAACTTTATGCAACAATGAAACTTATGCAACTATATGAAACTATATGGAGCTATATGCAACTTTATGCAACAATGCAACTATATGCAACTATATTGAAACTATATACAACTGTGTTGGTACCAAAAACGTATATTGGCATGATAACTTATCTTCTTGTTTTAATGAGTATAGGTACCACTAAATAGGTGTCTATCGGATCTATATTCCTTGAGTGATGATCAATATATACTAAGAGAGGTTGAAAGTGAGACGTGTTGTACTAGATCTATCGGTTCTAGATCAACTAGATCTGAAAAGGTAAGGAAAAGATTTTGTATATGCACGCAATTTTTATTGCCAACGAAGGGTTGTGTAATTATGATTCTAAGAGCATATGTGACATTGAGTTTTCCTTGAGGTATAAACATATAGTGCAATGATGGGTACCTAAGGAGCTACCTAAAGTGGACACATATTTCTTCATTGGTGGGAGGATGTATTGCATTGATCCTTCGTCCTTACATGGATTAGTGTTATTTTCCATGGATGGCATAAAGGTCAGCTATGGAACCGTAACAAAATTAATGGAGTATGTCGGATGATTATACAAATACAATCACTGGATGATGTTGGTCCGATATATGCAAAGTATGTGGAGATACAGAGTTTCCACTAATTATATACAACTAGTAGATAAAAATCAAAATAAAGGGGCAACTATGTATATTGATGGAAGGCCAAAAGCTACTAGAAATATTGCAGGATTTATAAATAGTACATGACCAGTGACAACAACTAAGAAACTAAATTGCATATTTGAGGGAAAGGAAATCATATATTTGTATGTGCAACAAAAACAATAGTTCCAGGTGAAGAGTTGTTGATCAATTAGAACTTAAATAGAATAGATGGAGGGGGTGCAACTATGGGGGTAAATATATTACATACCATTCAACTCAACCTTTGATGAATAAATTTTTTACTGCATATATTTCATTTTTCATTATTTCCTTTCTGATATTACTACAATATTTCATTTTTTTAATCTTATAATTACTTTCATAACTCTTGTTGATTAATTTATTGTGTCAACATCTATCCAGGGTGACCGTGAGATATCACAGGCTACATCTGTCCAGGGTGACCGTGGAAAGGAACCCATTGTGCCTCAGCAGGTAAATGTTAAATACAATAACAACTTATGACTACAACTGCTAAATTTCATAAATTTCATTATTTTTTTTCTGATATTACTGCAATATTTCATTTTTTTAATGTTACAGGCGAATTTCATAACTTTTATTGATTGATTTATTGTCTCAATATCTTTCAAGGATGACCGTGGTAGAAAATCACCCGCTACATCTGTCCAAGGTGACCGTGGAAAGGCACCTGTTGTGCCTTACCAGGTAAATGTTAAATACAGTAACAACTTATGACTACAACAACTAAATTTATGGAATTTCATTTTTTTTTTACTGATATTACTCTAATATTTCATTTTTTAAATGTTATAGGTGAATTTCATAACTTTTGTTGATTGATTTATTGTGTCAACTTCTGTCCAGGGTGACCGTGTCTGAAAATCACCCGCTACATCTATCTAGGGTGACCATGGAAAGGCACCCATTGTGCATCACTAGGTAAATGTTAAATACAATAACACCTTATGACTACAACAACTAAATTTCTCAAATGTTAACGTTCATCTCAATGATTTTATTCAACAATGTATTATGGCATGGTCAATGTGGGAAGGCTCCTAATGAGGATATTGATGAGGATGAAATATTTTATTCGACTGACCTAGTGACAACTATAATGAAGGCCTTGAATAAGGCTAACATAGAATATCTAGGTTTTCTTATAAAAAAACCCCTGACATAGGAGGATAGGGAAAGAATTGTAGAGCTACAAAATACAATAACTAATTTTGGGGTAAGTGGCATCTTCACATATCTTTATCAGCTATGACAATTTCATATCCGTTTTTTTGTTTTATATTTTTTATATGATTTGATAAAGTAATTTTTTTCGTTTCTAGGAGTTTTTAAACCCCGTGCATGGGAACCTGATGATCCTACAACTGCTATAGGTAGCAGTGATGGTCCAATGCAAAAAAAATGTCGAGATAACAAAGTGAAAGTGAGGCTTTTTTATCCTTCCAAGGTTCCCCTCGAATCTATTAATGAGCGGAATGATTTTGACCGGCATGACATGCCAGAGCATGATGAGCCAGAGCCTGAGACTCCACATGACTCCAGAGGGGAACGTACTATAGATGGAGAGGATACTATTATGCATGGAGCATAACGAATTAAAATCACAGAACCACTAGATGTCACCTTTATGGTGGATTACGCATGTGTTCCAATCAAGATTCAAAATATTGCACGTAATTGTTAATTAATTGATGTATTTTTTTCATGAAATTGAAATGGACATTTGTTGAGATTATTATAAATTAATGGATAACACGTTTCTGCAGAAAATAATGTTTTCTATAGAAACTTAAATGACAAATCATTAGAGTTGTTCGGCCCCACCATTCACACATGGTCGAATGGCCAAGATAGCAAAAAGAAAGATGATTTAATAGACCACATGGTAAACTTGTTCGACAACACTTTCAACAAGAAAGTGGTTACAAAGTTAGCCGGCGAGAATCTAAAATATACCAGAGCCTAGTATAGGGAGAAATTGCAATTCGACCTCAAGCACGAGCACCCTCCCATGGTTCCAGAGAAAGAGTGGAAGGCCCCGATAGAGGATGCAAAGGAGAACTTGTTTAAAAAACAAGGAAGACATCCACGAGTTGCTCAAGCAAGGTACAACACATGTCATATTATCAGTTAAATATGATCATTTATGTTTTTCTTTCCCGTTTTAAGTAACAATTCTGATATCTATTTTTTTTCAAAAAATCCATATGTAGGATACTAAACACCTCCAAATAAACCAAGGACAGAGTGGAAAAACATGGCCAACATAAACTAGGCTAGGGTGGCTATGGAAAACTAAAAGCCCAAATAATAAAATTTAAATGATTAACTATGGTTAATATTTATTTAACAATAGCGAACAAATATATGTTTTTGTTATTGGTATTTTTAATGGTGTTATGCATTGTAGCTAAATATGTTCGACATTGCTACCACCGAGGAGGACCTAAATCTTGGTTACAAGCATGGTTTTAAAAGTATGATTGAATATAGAAAAATCTTGGGCCAGACTCCTATCTCTCCAGTCACACAGGTAAATCAAATGAATAAGGAAACCACAGTAGCATGCTTGTAAAGTCTATTCATATTTTATTATATCACCCTTAACTAAGTATTTATGTTTGTTTTCAAGAAACAGTGCTACCATAGTAGTGAATCTAGTGGTATTCAACAGACACGACATCATACAAGGGTGCACATGTCCATTGATAGTGTAGAGAAGAGTACCCATTTCGGTATGTATGCTTCAGAATTAGAAATATTTACTGTGATTGTATATATTTATTTCCTGACTTATACTTATATATTGTATTCTCTAAATTGAAGAGAATGTAGCTCAGGAGGGTGAACTACGAGAGGAAACAAGTGGATAAGAAATTAACGCACCAACTGTCACAGCTACACATACAAGTAAAGATCAATAGTGTAATGTTAATCAAAATAATGAATTAGTTATTTCAATTATATTTCAACATATCGATACTTATATATTATTTTCTCAAAATTGAAGAGCATGTATCTCAGAAGGGTGAAATGCGAGAGGAACCAAGTGGACAAGAAATTAATGCACCAACTGTCACATCTACACATACAGGTAAAGAGCAATAGTGTAATGTTAATCAAAATAATGGATTTGTTATTTCAATTATATTTCAACATATTGATATGATCATTTTCGTTGTTGTAGTTCACGAGACTGAATAGATGCCTCAAATCCCTTCTCAATGACGTGTCATAAGTATGGTACATGAGCGCACACAAACAATAGAAGGACAGGGCACACAAAATACAATGTCCTTGGATGATTATGATACCCCGATTGTGAATTTTATCAATGTAAAAAAACATAAATCAAAGAAAAATTAGATGTATAAATTCATGAATTGTATTTGGATGTTTATCGATGTTTATATGTTCATGTGCTTCAATGTTTATATGTTCATATGTTTTGATGACTATCATAGTTATGCATGAATGTCTATATGTTTTCTATATAAAGGAAATCATTTGTTAGGTATGGGGAATTGAGAGCGATGTGAGGGGGGGGGAGGGGCCATATGAAATTCCACCTTCACATGGTTGGCCTTGTTTAGTAGAGAATAACCCATTCTCGAAACAAGGAGAATCTCATTAAGGTATGCGACCACTTAATTTTTTTCTACAGTATTTTACATAACTAAATGCATGCTTATTTGCTTATTAAATATTTACTCATATAAAGAATTTGTCTTTTATGATTCATGCAGGTCTTGGTGATGGAAAAACATCTCGTGGAAAACACTTATCAAGTTGTATGGGCTAATGGATCTGGTGAAGGACAATGAAAATATAAGGGTTTTGACGTGTTTTTAAAGTAGGCTTTATACTAGTAAAAGTTCACAATCCTCATGAAAGGATACAATTGCATTTTTGGTAGACAAGCATGAATTTTTTTAACAAAGTATGAATCATAGACTATGGGAAAAACCTTTTTTTGTATTCTTACATTGACCAATACAACTATAACAATTTTTTAGTAAAAAATCTTAACCACACACACACACATACACATATGAACCCTAAGTAAAAAAATGATAGAAGATAAAGGGAGAATATTTACTGATAGGAGTGAATGAAGATAATAATATGAATAATGGAGTGGAGAGTGCACTCTAGCCTTGAATTGAATTATACTTGCATCCAACATGTCTCATTGTAGTGTATGTTGTGATAGTTGTGTCTTATCACTATAATGTATGTTTCTATGTCCATCATGGGATTCCTAGAGCACCACCTATCATTCATGATACAATGCATAGTAGTAAAGAATCCCATCCATTGCTAATTGTTGGGCTCTAAATATGTCCTATAAACAACCTTAGTTTAAAATTAATTTATCAACCCGAGGATTCGTCTTCTATTTCAAGAATATCAACAAAGTCTATGCAAATAGCTCATAGAGGTTAAAATAGCATAGAAAATATGAGTTTATCAACAATCAAGTTCCTCACACATTCATTAAGTTTCTAAAGCTAAGATCCTACTGAACATGATTGAAATCTGATCTATAATGTGCTATGAATTGAATGCATGAATTAAATTGATGAATTGATCTAATTAAGGGACAAGAATTGAATCTAATATTAAAGGCATGAATTCATCTAATTAAGAAACATGAATTGGATCTATATAAACAAGATGACCTATTGATGACTATCTAATCTGCTGGAAAGAAATAATTGAATACTGTAAGTTGAGACAGAACAGTAATTGAACAATGAATGCTAACTAAGTAGAAGGAAAAACAAACGCTAATTAATCGAAAGAAACAACAAATGCTAATTTAACGAAAAGGAACAACAATTGATAATTTAATTGAAAGGAACAATGCATGTGAAAATGAGAGGAACTGTCAACTGGAATTACAGTAATTGAACAACAAATTCTAACTAAGTAGAAGGAACAACAAACACTAATTAAGCGAAAGAAATAGCAAATGCTAATTTAATGGAAATGAACAACAATTGCTAAGTTAATTGAAAAGAACAACGTAGTAAACTACATCAATTGGAATCTAGAATAACAATCAACAACATTCAAAGTAAAGCATCTATCTTCTACAAGCAAACAATATCAAAACATTAACACGCTTATGCATTATCGTAACGATGATAAAAATGATTTAAAGTTCGAAACAAAAATCAAACTGATAAAATACAAATTAAGAAAGTAACTCCTTCAGATTGGCCCCTCGGTCCTCAGAAGCACTGCTACTAGGAACTCATTATATGAAAATGATGAAAACGTTCAAAATATTTATTAATTCCATAACTGAGACACCATTTACATAAACTGTTTGTGCAGAGTAATTCTAAATTTTGAATGCTTAGATACGATTCTTCGATTATTCTTTCCAGGATTCACCACTCTTTATATATTAAAACATATGGGTAAATAAATATATCTTGAGGATCGAGAGATCCTCAGGATCGCTATTACTATTTTTGAAGTTTACAAAATAGAGAACTAATCTCTGTTGAAATTTCTTTAAGCTCCATATCTTTAGTCTCCAATATCTTGCGCATCTTCGAAATCTCTTCTACTGTCGTGAGTTTACCAAGATTTACCCATTCCTATGACAAAATCAAACAATTCCAACCATATTTTGGAATTTATGAACTTCAACTCAATGATAGTTCTAGAAGACATTTTAGTCATTTCCTATTCTATTTTATTCCTAAGTAACAAAAAAGTCAGTCAAGATGATGTCATAAATCATGGAAATGAGGAGAATATATGTATCTTTTCATAACCCAACATATCCCCCATCTTGCCTTCTTGCATGTCCTCATGCAAGCTAAGTTCTTACATGCAAAGCAATGATGTTGTAAGGAGGAAAATTTGATTCACCATGTGCCCTGAACCCATTCTTTCTTCTAAGTTTTCCAAAAGCAATGTCTTCTCTCTTTTTATTAATTTGATAATCTCTCAGGTAATCCTCTAAAGGAAACCAGATAAGAGGGGGATTATATCTACACCCAATCCATGTAGGTCCTTCCTCATGGATCATTATGGCATATCTTTCTATTCTGAAGGTGGTTGCAAAGAAGTTCTTGAAACCAAATGGCCCTCTAACCCTTACTTCAACTGGGGAGACATCCCATCTTAACTTGGAGCCAGCAAGAGCTTCTTCTTTGAGTTCCCTAAACTATGCCATGCCTGATCGTATAACTTGTTGATGAATATGACCTAAAGAGATTTTCACTCCTTCCCTTTTCATGAATGTACTATGTCGCATGATAACTGGAAAATACTTTGGTGGTTCCCCCCTGACCCATAGATCTAACCCATTTTCTCTCTTCATGAAATTTTTGTGGGCCTTAGCCCACCTGACTTGATTTCTAGTGAAGGATAGGAACGCTTGCAATTGGATATCCCCAATAAAGGGACCAGGATTATCTTTTTTCTTGTCTTCCAAAATGAAATTATGGAAGTACATTACACACATGAAATATTGTACTTTCTCTTCGTACTCCATAAAACAAGACACAAACTCAGAGATAGTGGTGAATTTAATCGGTTTACCTACTCGAATAGCTTTCACCCTCAACAACAGGTAGAATTATAATAAAAACGAAGTATAATTGGTAGCAGGAGATCTACAATCTATTGCATCAGTGTAGATATCACAAATCACTTTGATTTTCTCCAAAGTTTTTTCCAGTTGACCTTGTACCTTCTTTGTCTTCCCTTGAGCCTTAGTCAACTCATCATACATATCATTTTTCATGGCTGACATGGTTGTGAGTTGTTTAACAAATCTTTTGTGCTCTATCATAGTCACCATTTCATCTCTGGTCTGGGTCAAGGCCTGTTGGGCTTGTACCAGTTCTACTTATAGTCTTTCAATGATGGCACTCTGATCTTGAAAATGAGATACCTCTTCAATATGACATGTTGCTTCATTCATTACTAGATTTTTTGTCTGAGTTTATGCATCTGTGGTCTCCAAAGGAGTGGAAATTACTTCCTTATCTTGAGCAACTATTCCTCCTAGAATTTCTGGTTGAGCCTCACTTTCATATGCTCCCAAAGTAATTTCCTCTTCATTTTGAACAACTACCTCTTCTACTATTGTAGTCTTAGTTTGAAGTTCTATTTATATCGTTTCTTCAAATATATGAAACTTTGTTTGTGTTCCTATAGAACTCGTTTGGACTACCCTCCTAAGAAGAGGGTTCCTTCCCTATGCTCTATGTCTTTTGGTCTTCTTTCTCTCATGGATCTTATCAACTTCCTCTAGTTGTTTTATTAATTCCTTGACAATTTCCTTAAGCTTGCCAACTTTCTTCTTTAACACTTTAATATTTTTAACCCTTCTCTTCGACAACTTGTTCTCGCATTTTAACTTTCTAATTCTGCTGTGGCCTTTTGCCTGATCTCTATTTCTGTGAGCTGTCAGGATTTTCCTCACCTTGATCTATCAATAGTGGCTATTCTGCTTGCCCTACCAGGGTATTTACCTCAATATGAGGTTCTTCTTGTGTTGTATCATCTTGGAGTGACATCTCAGTGTCAGGGAAATCTTAAGTTGAGTTTGAGGTAGAGGCTGACGCCTAGTTTTCTTCTGGCATGTTTGTGTCTCTGCTAGTTGAGGTCCCTAAACTCCCTAAAAAATGAGCTATCTCTACCTCATATATTTTCAAAAATTGTTCTGTGAGGTGTCCCAATGCTAGATGGGTATCTTCCTCATTGTTTCCTTGTGGTGTTTGTTCTGTCTGCTCAATTCCCTGATCATCTCCCTGTAAGGGCTGCTCTATTATGTCCTCAATTTCTTTAGGTTGTTCTATTGTATCCTCAATTTCTTCAGGTTGTTATGTTGTATCCTAAATTTCTTCATGACGTCTTATCCGTCTTCTTCTTCTTTTCCCTTCAATGGGAGATTTAGGAGAAACCATTTCTCTTTTTCTCTTCCTCGTTGATTCCTTTGCTTGTGAGGTCTGAGTCTCTACAAATTGGATGTGGTCTGCCTCAACTTCAGGTTAAGGAGGCAGAGATTCCATTTGGGAAGTAGGTTTCCCTTCCTGTGCTACTTCAATTCCCTAAGTTGGGTCTTCATGCTGTAATTCAGGTTTCTCTAATTGTAAGGGCCTATTGGCCTCAATAATATTTCCTTAGGTCATTTGAGTTTGAATTAGGGCCTTATTTACTATAATTTTTACTAATCTATTGTGGTTGATGACAGTAATAGGATATTTTTCCTTTTGTGTTCTTATAGCGACCTCATGTAACATAGCATTTAGAAAAAATGGTAAATTGATTACTAACCGTTGTTTGAGCACAGATAGTAGTTTGAGGTGGCATGGGAATATCACATCATATCTTTTGTCACAGGTGATATACCTCTGTATGAAACATGCCAATTCTTTCCAGGGTTCGCTGAGAGTGTTGGGGTTAAGTCCCTTTCCCTTTTTATCCAATTCCTCTTTAGGGTCTATGAAGGATTCTATAGCTTCTTTAAGCATTGTATATCTTCTAGAACATTGTATTCCTATGTTAGGAAGGCCGGTAACCTCTGCTATGATTTCTTGAGTAACTGGAATTCGTATATCTCGAACCATGGAGGTTTCTCCCTACAATTTCTAAAATAATTCTATCGTGATGTCTATATCGTATCCCTGCAACTGATTGAAGTACTCCATCCACCATAGATGGTGTAGGATTTCTCTTGCATGCTTAGTTACCTGTAAGAGTGTTGGTTGTCGTTGTAGACTTTGGCCTCCCATATTTTTGTAAGCAGGTGAGGATGACTAACGTTTCTTACTGCAGCTTAACTCAACCAGATTTTTGAAAACAAGAGACATAGAAAATATATAACGACATTGTGTGTATATAGAAAAATGTGCATTTTCGTAATTACTACATTCATTTAAATCTACCAGTAAATGTGTCACGCATATACCCCCCATAAATGGAAAGGTCAACCTCGATCATCAAACGTACGAGTGTAATAATGGGAGGGAGTGACTGTGAGGTGTGATTGTTATGTCGTCATCGCCACTGGAAAAGACAATAATTAATAACTTTCAATCAAGCACTTTAACGGTAATAACAATAATCATCACTTTGTGTGGGAAATTCGAATTATTGTACCCATGGTAGAAACCGTTTGAGGAAAAGGATTCCGAATGATTTTAAATTTGTTCACATGTTAAAAATTTCCACAAATCATAACACTGTTACTCTCCAGTTTTTTTTATTAGATATATCTGGAATGATAGCTTCAATGTTTAGAAAAGGAAATCTAAAAAAACACTAAAACTTGGTGTATTTAAGGTATACTAAGATACTGCAGGCAGAGCCACTGTTGGCAGAAGGCATCCATAGCCTCGACAGGGTTTCATTTTAACCCATAGATGAGCCTGTATCCTTAATAAATGGTTTGAATTGTCTTTTCCAAAGAAGTCCATTATCCTGGTTTGGTAGCGAGATGATGATAATGCCACTCACTAGATTGTAACCTAAGTGAACAAGTCGACTCGTGATGAGATCTCTTGTCCTTTGATGAAAAAATTCCAAAGGCCACATGTCTAACTTATACCCTTATACAAGAGATCAACAATCATAACAACAATCGTTCTTTTTAAAAGGAACAACAAAGGAGTCACAATAAGAAAAAATTCATCAAAGGAACAACAATCGTTCTTTTTAAAAGGAACAACAAAGGAGCCACAATAAGAAAAAAATCATGAAAGGAACAACAATCGTTCTTTTTAAAAGGAACAACAAAGGAGCCACAATAAGAAAAAAATTGTGAAAGGAACAACAAAGGAACAACAATCCTTACTTACTTCTTGGTAGAAGGATTCTTTTGAAGGCGATTGATGGTAAATTCGTAGTCGATGTCCATTGAACAAAAAGGGAGACATAGACCGATCGATGGTAATTAAAGTGACAATGTCATTATCATGAACTTCACTAATTTCATTTGGTCCCAACCACCTTGTCTATAATTTTCCAGGAAAATCCTGAAATCTGGAATCATAGAGGAGTGCCCAATCACCTTTTTGGAAGGATTTCCTCTTGATATGTAGATTTTCATGTAGATTATTTTTTTTTAAACTTAAAGGAAGTGTGGCAATATCGATGCTAGTTCGTCACAAGGAAAGGATTTGTTTTTAACAAGCATGGCAATATCGACGACAGTTTTGCATCATACATATAGCATCTCCATCATAAGTTTTGTCTCTTCCAAACGTTTTTGTCGCTATTGCCACTCTTTTTAGTCATAACTTTCCAAATTTTTGTGTCACACATATGGCATCTGCATCGTAATCTCTTGGTAAGCTTTTTTTACCTTGGCATAGTTTGTCATCCCTATTGCGACGAAGTTTCATCACAATTGCCACGCTTTATAAGGCAAACCTATCTTGATGGTGATGACTTGTTGAGGGATAATTTCATTGTTGTTTCCATGAATACCTGGTTCATGGATATATCGACTAAAAAATAGTGATGAAATTTAGTCTTTGATTTCGTGGAAAGTGCGACGGATATGTGTGGCAATAGCAATGAAACTGTGGAAAAATTGGTCATATGTAGTAGTTCCAAAGTCAACTAAATGCTTCCATGCAAGCATACATGCCACCTCATGATGTATAGGGCTCAATTAAATCCTCTTTAATTCCAAATTATCCTCATCCAAAGTAATGTGTTATCCAATCATACAACCTCCTCCATGTGGCTAACATGTAGAGTGTCACCAATTTATTTGAACCTCTTCAATGCCATGACTAATTTCATGTTGGTATGCAATTTTTTTTTTTAAACTTATAGTCCTCATCTCTATAACGACAAAACATCGTGGAAAATATAACATTCTCGTCGCAACAAAACATTTTCATTTGTGTTTTCCATGAACATTCGTCTCTGTAGCAATTGACAATTGTGGCAAATATAACATTCTCGTGGCAACAAAAACTTTTCATTTGTGTTTTTCCATGAACATTCGTCTATATAGAGACAAAAAATCGTGTCAAATATAACATTCTCATGGAAACAAAAAAAATTCATTTGTGTTTTGCCATGAACATTTGTCAATATAGAGACAATCCATCGTGGAAAATATAGCATTCTCATGGCAACAAAAACTTTTCATTTATTTTTTTCCAATAACATTCATCTATATAGCGACGAATAATCGTGGAACGTATAGCATTCTCGTGGAAAATAAAAATTCATTTTTTTTCCACGAAAATACTTCTATATAGCAATGAAAAATCATGGCAAGTATAGCATTCTTGTGGCAACATAAACTTTTAATTTGATTTTTTCCACGAAAATCCATCTATATAAGGATAAAAAATCATGGCAGCTATAAAATTCTCGTGGCAACAAAAACTTTTCATTTTTGTTTTTCCGCGAACATCCATCTATATAGCGAAAAAAAATTGTGGAAACTATAGCATTCTCATGGTAACACAAACTTTTAATTTGTGTTTTTCCACGAACATTCATCTATATAGCAACGAAAAATCATGGCAAGTATAACATGCTTGTGGCAACAAAAACTTTCAATTTATGTTTTTCCATGAACATTCATCTATAGAGAGATGAACAATCATGGAAAATATAGCATTCAACTGGAAACAAAAACAAATGTTTGTCGCTATATAGACTAAGGTTTGTCACTATATGGACGAATGTTTGTGAAAAAACAAAATGTTGCAGAAAATTCTTATGAGACGAATGACATGTGGCAACCATATATCGTTGATATTTCCATGACGAGTTCTAGGTCATCGATATAGAAACGAAAAAAAATCCATGAAAAATAAGACCTTCTTTCGTGGAAATTTCAACGAAAATGTGTCGCAATAGAAACGAAAAAACATGGAAAATTATTCATATTTAGTAGTGGGAAGAGGGAGGGGGAGAGAGATAGAGAGGGAGAGGGAGGGAAGGAGGTGTAGAGGGTGGGAGAGATAGGTAGGGAGGAGGGAGAGAAATATATGGAGGGAGGGAGGGAGGGAGAGGGAGAGATTCAAAGAGGGGGGAGATAAAGAGAGAGTGGGTGTGAGAATGTGAGAGTCTGAGGCATGGATAGGAAAGGTCTAGGTGAAGGTCATGGTCTAAGTCTAGGTCTAGGTCTAGGTCTCGGTCCAGGTCTTGACATGCCTTGCCATTTCTAGTTCAAGGCCATGTATTTCCTTACCATGCATTGCCTTGCAATGTACCAAACTTTATATTGTGTGAGAGTGTGAGAGTGTGAGAGGGATAGAGAGGAAGACAAAGAGGGGAGGTAGAGAGTGAGTGTGTGAGAGTGTGGGAGGGAGAGAGAGGAAACCATAGAGGGGGGCTAGAAAACGTGTGAGAGATTATGGGAGGGAGAGAGAGGAAGGCATAAGAGGGAAATATAGAGAGTGTGTGAGAGTGTGAGAGGGAGAGAAAAGAAGAAAAAAAGGGGGGTAAAGAAAGAGGTAAACATAGGAGAGAGGGGTAGATGTAGGAGAGATAAAGAGATAGTGGGAGGGAGGAGGAGGGAGAGAGGGAGGAGGAGGTTAGAGAGAGGGTGTGAGAGTATTAGTGAGGGAGAGAGAAAGAAAACGAGGACGGTTAGAGAGAGTGTGTGAGAGGGAGGGAGAGGGATACAAAGAGGGGGGATAGAGAGAGGGAGGGGGGATATAGAGAGGAATAGTGGGAATAAGGGGGGAGATATGGAGATATATAAGGTTGGGTAGAAAGAGAGTGAGAGGAAGTGGGGATACATAGGGAGATAGAGAGGGGGTATATAGAGAGAAAGAGAGGAAGAGAGAGTGTGAGACTGAGACTAACAATGTGGCGAGAGAGAAAGGGTGGGAGACAGGTGGAAGAGAGAGGGGTGAGTAATAGGGGAGGGAG
>ML790414.1:342542-359363 GCA_009831015.1 Picea engelmannii
TTTCCATGCCTTGCAATGTTTAGGTATTTTCATGTCTAGGTATTATCATGTATAGGAGAGAGGGAGAATGAGAGGGAGACAGAGAGGGGGGGTGGAGAGAGAGAAAGATAAAGTGAGAGGGAGACATAGAGGGGGGGTAGAGAGAGTGAGAGGGAGGAAGGAGGGGATAGAGAGATGTAAAGAGAGAAAGGGAGGAGAGTGGGGGAGAGAGAGGGGATTCAAAGTGTGGGGGAGATATGAGTGAATGTAAGAGAGAGAGAGAGAGAGAGAATGGAAAAAAAGAAATAAGTTATAGGATCACTTGCATGCTCTTAGGAATGTGTGCATGCTCTTAGGAATGTGTGTGTGCTCCTATAGTATGTGTGCACTCTTAGGAACATGTGCACCTTGTTAAGAACACATGTGCTTTTAAGAACATGTGCGTGTTCTTTTGAATTGAATATTTTTGGGGTGGCATTGACAATGTGTATGCTTACTTTGTTGCCTCAGATTTAGGTTCGGGATGACACACCTAGTGCTTTGGTCTTCAAATTGATAAATACATCCATTTTTGTGAATACCTCTCTATATCTCTAATTTTTAAGTTATTTTTCTATAAGCTAAAAAATCCATACCTCTCTTATTCTTTCTACATACCTCTGTTATTTGTGCTATTGTGTTATATGCTCCACTGGAGGAGCCCGATATCTATGATCTAAAAAAAATAAATTATTTTCATCATGTTAAGACCCTCTTAGCCTCCACTAAAAAAAGGTATTCAACACCTCCACTAACAAATTCACCTCCACCAACAAAGTCATATACATTATATTTTGCTAGAAAAATCAACAGTCATATACAATATATTTTGTTGTAAAAATAATATAAGAGTGTTAGAAAAAATCAAATTTCACATAGTTATTCACAATTTCCATGAAAAAAAGTTCAAAAATTTAATTTAATTTCCTATTTTTCATCTTCTTACACTATAAATTCTTGTTTTTCCATGTTTGCATTGCCACTAGCTGTCATGAAATGTCATCATTAGCTTGCACATGCCCATTTTTTTTTCCATATTACAAAGCTAGGGAAAATCTAATTTTTTAAAACACAAGGTTGGTCAATAATAGGTATTGAAGCCATTACAACAATATACTTGTTATGAACTCAACATGTCACTTACATAAATTGAACTCATATGGGGATGATAAGTGTCATTCCTTCTAAGCACCCAAGCTAAACCCAATTGACTTAAACGTGGATATTGAAATATTTTATTTATGACACATATTGAAATATTTTTTTGTTATTAATATTTTTTTAAAGGTCACTTATCAACTCCATGTTAAGAACTTAAAAAATTACACATCTCCCTCCTAGTTTGTTGTAAAAAGTACATTTCTACCCAATAAGTTAATATTGCTCACAAAAATATGAATTTAATTATCAACTAAATTAGACATTGAATCAAAGAGCAACAAATACCATACTATTCCAAATCACAACATGAAATAAATTATTGGATACATATCATTTGGCTATAAAACTCGATGGAAACATGGAATTAATGATGCAACATCATATCATTTGGCAATCAAATTCCATGGAAGCAACAACATAGATTGCCTTTAGCTTTGTTCGTATAGAACATCTTGGTTGCTTTTAACTTGTTGAGAATTCTCAAAAGTAACATTGGTTGCTATTTATAGTTAATGTTACAAATCTATCCTTGTTTGCTTCTGCTTCCTATTACATGTCTCTAGGTTCAGTTGTGAAAACTGCATGGCCGTCTCAAAAGCGCGAGTTTGAGTGACCTTTAATAAATGGGAATTGAGGGACTTTACCGGAAAAGTGGAAGGCGGCTTCTCGTTTGCGTAACATCAATCAGAGATACCTGGACCTTTCTCCCTTCAAGGTGAGTGACCAGAGATGAAATGTTGTGAATGGCTTTAAATATAAAGATGGTAAAGACGAACTGAGTAAAACGGTGGTGTAGTATACAGCCATAGATATCTTGTCCGTAAAAACAGTATTCAAGTTAGTTGCCGCACACTTGGGAAAGATGTATTAAAAAAGATGGGAGAATGCCGAGGAATCCAGTACAGATTATATAGAAAAGAGATGTAAGAGTATACAAAGATAAATATAATCTGTATCGTTAAATGGTGGAGGAGTATACAAAGATAACTTGTCCGTTGAGAAAGAAAAGACTGGAAAAACAGCATTTAAATAAGTTGCTGCAAACTCACAAAGATGATATTAAAAAAATGATGAAAGAATGCCGAAAAATCCAGTACAGATTATATAGAAAAGGAATGGAAGAATCCTCAGTACGGGAACTTGCTTGTAGCTAGCCTAGAGAATTAATAACCGTAGTTAAAACTCGAACAAATAACTCAGAATGCAAAAGAACGAAAAAGTTTTTATGATACTTAACAACAGGGTTAGTTTTCATTGGCTACTTAATGTTATTGTATTCTAAAGGTCCTGTAAAAATTCAGTGTCATGACCTAGATAAACATGAGATTAAACCTCTTAAAGAATAAGGAAATTGTTTGTGTTTTGAATAAGTCCATATATGGTTGTTTTGAATAAGTCCAAACATGAACTTAAAACTGTTAAAAGAATGAAGAAATTATTTATGTGTTGAATAAATCCATCTATGATTGTTCGCCCTTTGAAACTCGAACAGTTCTAAATAAAATAAGTATGTTCTAAATAAAATAAGTATGGCTTAAAATCTAAATCTTCGTATCTGAACTCCCGTGCAAAGTTTCAGAATCCAGATATTAAATACAAATATTAGGAAAAATAAGATTAATAAAAAACTATGTATCTATGTATCTATAGGCTCCTACAGAATGCGTTAAAGCCAAGTTATATTTTAAATACAAATATTAGGAAAAATAAGATTAATAAAAAACTATGTATCTATGTATCTATAGGCTCCTACAGAATGCGTTAAAGCCAAGTTATATTTTAAATGTTCCAAGGTCAAGGAACACGTCAGAAATACTTACACAGAAGTTTCCCCGCCGACCAGGATGCGAGGTTGGTCTTTCCTATAAATATCAGATCAAAGCTTCAACCGCCTGTCCCCAGTAGCTGCTATGGCAACCCAATCGCAGCCTATCCACAGAAAACGAGGAAAATGCAGAAAAAAACTAGGTTAAACCCCAAATCAAAGACGGAACATTCCCAAAAATGCAAAAAACGAGCGGAATGAGAGGTTGACCTTTCCAAAAAAAAAATATCAGATCGAAGCTTCAACCGCCCCTTACCAGCGACTGCTATGGTAACGCAATCACTGCCTATCCTAAGAAAGCCTGGAAGGAAAATGAAGAAACAAAGGTAAAGTAGGCTAAACCCAAAACCATAGACCAGACATTCCTGATGCTGCAGAAACGAGAAGGATGCGAGTTTGCCCTCCAATAAATATCACATCGATGCCATTCTATTTCTGGTCTCTTTGATTTACAACAGAGGTTAATTAACTCACGAAAAGGTTGATTAATTCATCAAACAAATTAATGTCGAAAGGTTAATTAATTCATCAAACAAATTATTCTTTTCGTAGAAGGCATTTTTTTTTGTTAATATGTTATTATTATTATTTGTTTCCACTCCTTAAAGTAATTAATTAAAATTAAAATTTTAAAAATATGTTAGTTTATTTCATCAATTTGTATGTTACACATTTTCTGTGGAACTAAGAAAGTAATCAGACCATCTCTACTCTGAGAATCAAGAGAGTGAAATTAGTGACCAACAATAAACATGAAAAACATGAAAATTCAGTTCTAGTTTTAAACCAATTAAGCTAATACTCAAAACTATAAAATTGGATATTATTATGTTTATAAAATATTTGTCATTCTGATACATTTATTTGGATAAAAACATTCAAACACCCTGCTTACACTATGACACAACATTCAAACACCCTGATTGTAATTACTTTTGTAAAGCACTCTCATATATTTATGCCATACATTTATACAAAATAATTTTTTGAAATAAATTTTAAGCAACAAAAAAAAAATAATGATTTCATATTAAAAAAAACCATTTCAACAAAACAACGGCTACATTTATATTCCCCTGCTCAACGGAACCGTATACACGTTCATTTATTAGCCTACAAAGCGCGCCGGCACATTGATATTCCCTCACACTGAACGTAAACGGCTATGCGTTCATTTATTAGCCTGCTAAGCGCGCCGATACATTGATATTCCCTCGTGCTTAATGTAAACGTATATGCGTTCACTTATTAGTCTGCAAAGCGCAGCGGTACATTGATATTCCCTCATGCTTAACGTGAATGTAAACTTCATTGAAGCGATCAATGTGCATTAAATTATAATCATTTCGGAATTATAATCAGAGGGAATTGCAAATCCCTCTGATGATATAAATGGATTGAACGCCAAAACCCCAAAGCAGTGACGTGTACAATTTGCATGTATTATAGAATGGATCACTGAATGGAAAGTTTCAGATAGTTTAGTTATACTTTTCCTTTAATTGTTTATGTTAATATATTTTAGTATTACCTACCTTTATGACTCTTATGTGTTAGTTAGAATTACTACTATGTGACTAAAGATAATGTTATAATATGTATGTATAAATTTTGCATATATTATAGAATGGATCATTGAACGGAAACTTTCACATAGTTTAGGTGTATTTTTCCTTTAATTGGTTATGTCAATATATTTTAGTTTTTTTCCAGATGAGAAATTAATTCGCTGGGAACCCACCCCGATACTTCCCTACATAGTGGATGATATGGGAGTGGAAAAGCAGTAGCCCCAGGGACTCATAGCTAGGTTTGAACCTGTGACCTCTCCCCAAACTGGGAGAGCGTGCGCACATCTTGCCAACTGAACTATCCCTTGGGACGCTTACGTATTAGTTAGAACTAAAAATATGCAATTTAAGATAATGTTATAGTATGTATGTATAAATTATTATATACTATAAAATGAATAATTGAATGGAAACTTTCACATAGTTTATGTGTATTTTCCCTTTAATTGTTTATATCAACATATTTTACATTTACTTACCTTTATTTTAGAACTTTTACCTACCTATATTTTAAAACCAATATATTTTAAAACCAATACTATATGTATTTATAAATGATTGTTCATATCAATCTATTTTACTTTTATCTACTTGTACAATACTATATGCGCTTGGATAATGTTATAATATGTATTTATAAATGATTACATATATTATAGATGTAGTGGATTATTGAACGGATGAATAAAATTAACTATTGAGTTGGTTGAATCTTAATTATTGAAGAGTTGGTTGAATGTTAATTATTGAAGGTGAAATTCATCTTCTAAGTTATGGAAATTTTAATATAGTTTATGAATATTTTTTTTATATAGGTTATATTAATATATATTTAAAATTTCATCATTTTGTAAAAATTAATTTTTTTTTTTTATTAAATTATGAATATATGTGATGGTAGAAATTGGGAAATAAAGTGCTATACCACAATTTGCTACATCATTACATTTGTGGAATGGTTTAGTCATTTTCCCTAGCTTGTAAATTTAAATACCATCCTCCTCACTCATCTAAAAAACAATAACTTTATTTTCATATGTGGGTCATGAGTGTGTAAACTGTGAATGTCCACGTTTTGCTAGTGTCCAACTTGCGGATGCCTTTAAAAAATGTGAAAAATAAAATTATTCCACATTTTCAGGTGGGGTTTTCAGTTGGGCTAGTTCCTAACCCCCCGTGAGCTCGTACACAACATAATTCAACTTCCTCAACTCCTTGAGGATGGTATAAAGGCACCTTTCGGGGCATGGATCAGGGGGACAACGAAGGTGCAAAGTTATGATGTTGAATTTGCAAGCTTCTCTATCTCCCCTATCCTCTCAGTAGCATCCCCTTGATTCTGGAACTTGCTTTACAATAGTCCTTTCTCTCTCCTATGTGACTATAGGGTGTGTTCCTATCCCTATTAATTCATCTGAGGAAGGGAAATCCTACTGAGTTGATGCTTGAAGGACCATTGGAGGAACCTGGATGGTTGGTTGAGGCAGTGTCGACGGTTGGATTCAGATTATTACCACTCATTTCTATCATTTCTAATAAAAGAGTTTTATTTCCCTCCATACTTGTGTGATATTGTTCAATTTACTTATGTATGTCAATTTGATTCACATATTTGAATTTATCTATATATTTCATGTATAATTTGATCATATAACTACCTTGTTGCAACATTTTCTTAATCTTTTTCATATTAGTTCAGGCAGAGATTAGGAGCGGATTGAGGGTCAAGAGCGAGGAACAACATCAACCGATAAGATACAAGGTGTGACATTATTTATCCTCTATCTTTAGGTAGTTATTTCATTGCAAGTTTGGTATTTGAGGATAAGTTCTATCATTTGTATATGGTCAAGCTCTTTTTTTATATGACCCAAAGTCACAAGGGAAAAATCCCATAACAGAATTGGCGACCATACTGGGGATCTATTCTCCTAGTTTGGGTCGTCTTAGGGTGCCTTGTGTTGTTTTTTGTTCATGTACCATTTTCTTTTTTCTAGACTTTCTCTTTGAAGCTTTGGCCATCTAGAAACTTTGTCCAAGGTTTCTAGAAGCCTCCTACTCGGTTGGCTCTTTTAATTTTTCAAAATTTACTGGTTCATCTATGCTTTGGCTCTAGATGAATCATGAATATCAATGCTTTGACTTTGTATGACCTGCAGATATCTAGGATTCCTAGTGTGCAAAGTCGTGAATCTATGTAAAATTTTGAATTTTCATCATTTCTCTCAGTCTTGGAGGGTCTAGATTAGTTCTTAAGCATAAGTTGAACCTCATGTGTTTTTGTTTATTTTTAATTTCTTTGTTAAGTCTTAGAAAACTCTTAAATCATCTGAAATATCTTGCTTTTGGTCATTTGGTATTTTTTTTATAAGATTACCAAGGTCAGTTTAAAGGTTAGTTGTATGCTCGAGATTAGTTTCCATATTAAATGTTGTTTCACTGATTAGAAATTGTTTCCTTTCTTCTTTTTGACCTTCTTCCCTTCGTTTATAAAAAGGAAAACAAAATTTGCATTGTGGTTTCATATTCATTTCTTTTTAACAAAAATAACTTCTTCGCTAGTTTTTCTTCTCTTGTTTCCTTTGCCTGTAAAGTTATAAAGAAAAGAAATTGCTTGTTAGCACTTAGGTCTTTAGGCATTTTACTTTGATTTGATAAGTTGTTTATTTTCAGTTATAATAGGCTTCCATAAAAGAATAGAATTGCACAGTTTTTTCATTTTTTTTGCATAACCTTCAAAGAAGTATTTTAGGTTGCATTACAAAGTGATTTGAAATATTACATACAAGAAGTTGCATTGTTTTCATTTTCTAAAAACATAAAAGAAAAGAGTTTTTTTCAGTTGAAGCGTTGTTAGCACTTTCAATTTTCAGTGAAGAAACCACATTGTGCATAATGTTCTTAAAATTGTTTATATTTCTTTCGGTCTATTAAAACATCACCCAAGTTTCAATTTTGCGGGAGTCTCAAACAACATCAACTACACTTCCATACCCTTTGAGTAAAAATAGCCACTAAAACGAACATTAAATGTAAAATGTACAAGACCTTACTTCTAGGGTTCACAAAAAAATTTAGGGTTAGGGCCTTGCTTTAGGTTAGAGAGTTAATTTCTCGAGGCTAGAAAAACAAACATAGTAGTTTGAGCTAGGGAGAGTCTCAAATTCAACTGTCGTACAAGTGTGGTTGGGAAATGCCTCTCGCACAAGAGATAAGCACGAGGTCATGTAAAGGAGAGCCAAGGATATTCCCCTCCAAATATTAACCAAGTGTAGTGGAGCTATCATGTATTGGGGGTTTCATCGGTTCCCTTACCTCTCTGAGAGGTGACGCTTTCGAGGCTTCGAGATATGTTATCCTGCCCACACGTTCAATCTCGATCGTCGACTATTCCCCCGGACGTCGACTACGATTTGGTAACCATAGCTTCTCTTTCTAGGGATCTTAGAGGTGACTACGAGATTTTTTCATGGTACCTGAGGAAGATTATGCATCACACGTTTTAGTACTACTGGAGGGTGCCCCGCGAAGCATGGGTACTTGCACCGGATAAGGCTGCTCAGTGGAGGTTAGGATAAATTATTCTCATTCCTTCATTCCCTAGTTCACGTGACTTATTCAACTTGCTCCTTCTTCTAGAAAGTCTCTTTCCACTTTTTCATTCCTTTGGACTCAAGACCTCATCCACCTAAGATAAAGTTTTGGAGAAGTTGTTTTCTTGTGATGTTTCTCTTAGGAATTTTTAGTGGAGTGTTTCTTTGTATAGCTCGCCTTAGATTGTTTTAGTATCACCATTTTTGGATTGTTGATTTAGGGTGGTCAACCAACCGCTCTATTGGTCGAGAAGGACCCATGGTCTTTATCTTGAAAGTGTGGAGCTTCCTCTTAAAAGGCGTGGGTTTTTATACCATTGGTTTGCCAAAGTTGGTGTGTGATACTTTTTTGGACATGAATAATCCCTCAAGGGATGAACCTGTGCATAAGAAAATATTGGCCAAAGTTCTTTAGGATACCAACCAAGGAACCCCTGCCCAAGGGGATTCTTGTTCTTTTCCTTTCTTTGGAAACCTCGGTGCCACCTTGATAGCCACTTTGAACATTCTTAGGTTAAATGCTGGACTACCCGTTTGGTTAGTCACTTTGGAGACCTTTCACCAGACTCTGCGAGTCATGTTGGGGGAAAGAAACCAACCATTGCAAGTCATGATGGAAGCACAAGTCTAGCCACTATGAGTCATACTATAACTAGTTCACCAAACTTTGTGAGTCATGTTGGAGATAGGTCACCAAGCTTTGTGATTCATACTTGGGGAAAGAACCAACCACTGCGAGTCATGTTGGAAGCATAAGTCTAGTCACCGGTGGTCATACTAGAAAAAGGTCACCAACCTATGCAAGTCATGTTGGAGATCAACACCTAGACACTGCAAGTCATGTTGGGGGAAAACCACAAGATAATACTGCAAGTCATGTTGGGCGCACTGATATAGTTGAGAATCCTAGATGTATAGGACGTAATCCAAAGTTCCCTTGTAAGATTTGTGAGGGACATCACCTTAATCATTTTTGTCATGCTATTGTCGTGGTATGAAGAGTGTGGTCCTTGTCTGAAGGCCCTTCTAGTTTCGAGTCACCTTTGTTTTTCCAACAATCCTTTAAACCAATGGTTGAGGAAGTGGTCACGCCAATGAAATGTTCATTCGATCCAACTCTTCTTTCGAAGAGTGACGAGTCTAAGGAAGTCATATCATCGATGCAATATTTGCTCGATCCCACTCTTCTTTCTAGAGTGATGTGTCTTTAGACTATGTCTTTAACATTTCTAGTTCAGTACCTTCTAAAGAAGGGGGATTTTCATTGTCTTCGAGCACATTCCCTCCAAGTCCTAGGATGGTTTCCTTTGATTGGAATGATATTGTAGGGTGTAACCTTCCTTCTTATGCACCTTTAAAGATAACGGTTCTATTTGAGCCTATATTGAAATTCATTCATCGATGTGTTGTAGATGAAGGATCCTCTGCAAGTATTTTATCCTCCTCGGCTTGGAAACCATTGGGTTCTCCCAAGCATGTGTTAGCTACCAGTGATTTGTTGGCTTTAATAAGAAACCTAGGGATTTTGTCTCGGGATTCTTCCTCAATTTCCTATTACTTTGGGTGGGAATATTATCCTAGTCGATCTGTTAGTGGTGTCAGGCCCTTTAGACTTTAATATGATTCTTGGGCATGATTATGTTTATTCTATGAAGGTTATGGTGTCTATACTCTTTCGTTTCTTTCATTTGATGCATTTTCCTCACAATAGAAGCATTATCACTATTGATCAACTTTCATCTGATAATGACCATCCTAGTTCAATTTCAACTCAGTTCCCCCCCTTGTGTGTTCCTAGTGTTCGAGTAAACTCTTCCCCGACACATGTGAATTATGTGGTGTCTTATCCTCAGTGTTCAATTTCTTCTGAGAAGGAATTTTTATAGTCATTTTTTTCTTCTCGGGACAAGGTCTCAATAATTGATCAGGTGGTGTATCAAATGGGGGCATGTGATCCTTTAGTTCCCCTTTTTCTTCTGAAGGACTGTGTTTTTCCTCTTGAGTCTGATCTTACTATTTGTAAGACCTCGAGCCCTAGTATTTGTGAGTTTCTGAGCCCCGGTTTCATGGATGTTCAGTTTCCTTCAAATGAGGCCATCCTTGAAGCTATGATTATGGATTTTCAACCTCTTCCTGAACTAGAAACTTTGTAGGTTTGTTACCAAAGAAACCCTTGGTCTAACCCTAGAATTGGGATCTACCTAGAGCACTATTATGCATAATCCAAAAGGTTGTGTGTTCCTCTGTACATATTGTACTTTTATGGTTTCATTTTTTCAAGTTTTGTAACCCTTAGCACATGTTTTTATCAGAGGTTTCTATATTGGATTTATTAAATTCTGGGTAAGTGTTTTTGGTCTTATATACAAGACTTTGGAGACATTTTATTTGGTACCTTTTCATTCCATGTCGATATGTTTTGACAGACAATGATCTTGAAACTGGAAAATAGGTTATATTTTCCCCTTCATGCATTTTTTCATTATCTATTTTTTGTTTCATTTTTCCTTAGGATAGACCCCACTGAGTTGCGACACAAAACTTTTTTTTTTTTTTAGAAGTGTTTTAATTCATGTGGTAGAGCCTGTCGTTCGTGGGTGTCATAGTTAGAACCTTGTTCACAGTTTGGCACCCATGATGAAATACTTTCATATGCTTGGGAGTGATGTTTAGGCCCACCATGAATTTGCATTGAAGCTACATATATTATTCTTAATCTTCTTCTTGCCATTACCCACAGGACTCCCTATAACATATGTTGCTACTTATGTTAGCACTTTTCAGATTCTTCAACATGTATTGTATTATTTACTAGCATATAGAATAGGTTCCATTCCTCCTGCACAATGCATTTATCATTATCGTTCACATATATGCCATAGGATCCACCCCATTTTTTTTCGACGTCATACCTTCAAGCTGCTTTAAAGGTGTCTCTTACGAATGGTAGATATTACCTCTTCATGGGTGTCATAGTTATTACCTCACTGGAATTTTTGACACCTATGTTGAAGTTTTCCTGTAGGCTCATAAGCCCTTTGTAGTCCCACCATGTCTTTTCGTTCAAGCCTCATAAATTTCTCTCAATCTATTTCTGGCTAACTTACTCGGGGGCTGCCTAATTTTTGTTGATTTGTAAATGCATCACATATTGACTGCTTGCACTATTAGGCCTAATGTCTTCTTCAACTTTCTATTTTGAACCATTTGATTATGCATTCCTACTAGTTGCTAGCCTTGAAATTTATGCCTTTGCAACTCGAGAACTTAACCCTGGAGGAAACACCCCCTGAATGTCCTTATCCTGCATGTGCTTCCTTGCATTAAGCATAGGTATATTCCTTGTTCTTAGGAACTAGTTTTATTTCCCGTTGTTGGGCTCGTGATTTGGTTAATTTAATGATGATGATTAGATCCTTTTTGGCCAATATTATATGTGTATTTTCCTATTTTGAAGAAATTTTGAATAATTTTTTTATCAAATCGCCATAGCTTATACCAAGCACATATGATTAATGTTTTATGATGATTTCAAGTTTAATTCAACATGATTTAATGAATCCAAGAAGCTAATTCGTGATCTGTGTGTCATAGGGAAAAATCACATGGTGTTTTTCCATCGGGTAGTCCATCTGACACTGCATCTGGTACTCCATCTAGCACTACTTCCATCATTGCATCCGACAATCCATCTTGCACTAAAACCATGGGCGAGTTGGTGGTTATTATATCGGCAACCTATGATGGGAAATCGACGATAGGGGTTTTTCTTATGCTCGTAGCCTCCARCTAATGATATTCTRACAACTTGGATTGGGTTGTTATGTTGGCCGTTGATTGGCTCGCTTAGTTTCTAGAAGCCACCGACGRCTAAAACACATTAAGTGCAATTTATTGTTTTTAGATGAGGTCGACCCTTCCACTGGTTGACCTCTCAAATTGTAACCTCTATAAATACAACAGAAATGGTCAGAAAAATAGCTAAGGATAGTTACGTTTAGAATTSTGAAGCTAGGATTGTTTTTGTTGTTTCAAGACATTTTTCATAAACTTGTGTAAAAATGTGCTTTTAATTTAAAAGTTGAAATCATGTTTCTTGAGCTCATGATTCACTATTGAGGAGTAGCCACGAACTGTTAGGGGGACCACCAGTGGTCTGGGTGAATATTTAGTTAGTTAGCTTATGAATTCGAGTAGTGTAATTGCTATTTCTTTTATTTTCCTGTACATGTGTTTTTATTATTTTTACTTAGTGTGTAATTGTTGTTCATAGCTTAATTGTTTCAGTTTCCTTTTTGCAGGTTTCTTATGAAGAATGGTTAATATGCCATGTCTTTCTAACTAAATAGGAAATAACTTAATCTTAAGCCACTAACCCAGTGTATGTTTAAATGATAGTTAGAATTTTTGCATGCTGGAATAGAATAATTAGAGGTTAAAACATAGTTAAAACAAAGTATTGAGATAATGGTTTCTTTGGCAAGGTTTTGATGGATGATTAGTTGTTAGATTTGATTTTAGTTCTTTATTTTCTTATCTAGTTTTCTCAATTAGCTTGCTTACTAATTCTCTTGTCATATGTTGCAATAAAAGTAGGATTTGAGTTATGTTTTTATGAGTATTTCCCTTTGCAATTTAAATTGTTAAAAATAGGATTAATGTAATTTACTTCATGCAATTTCCATTCTAGATCTAGATTGCAATTTTAATTTGAAGTTTAGTTCTTAGTTATAAATCTCTATTAGTGTGAATTTGCTTACATTAGCATAGGAGTACAATTGAATTAAATAGAATAGTGTTTTCATATTGTTGATGATTAATGCAGAAATGGAAGAATCATATGGATTTCTAGGGTAGTTGATGTTTCTTCTATAATGGCCAAGTTCTCATTAGATTTCCTGATTCATACCATTCACTTTGATATAGAAGTTAATAGTGAGTTTATCCCTCTTGAGTTGTCATTAATTGTTAAATGTTATCGTGATATCATAAGACACCGAAGACATAATCATCAACATTATATTTGAATTTTTCTTGCTATTGTAGATTAGAGAATAGTTTTCTTGTTACTACAAATTAAAGAGGAGTTGTTGATTAACTTTTATTGTCTTGACGCTTTCAATTCAATACGTAAAGATTTTCTTTTATAGATTAGAAGTAATTATGAAGTTTATCTTAAGAACATAGTTCACTTGCATATCAGTTTGATTAGTTACTTGTTGAGTAATTTTGATTAGTTACTTGTTGTAGAAGATACCATAGGTTAGTTATTTGATTGCTTATTAGTTTACTTGTTGAATATGTTTCCATATGTTAGTTTGAATATGGTAATTTATTTCTTGTTTATTTGCTTACTTGTTGTTGTTCATTGAATATTGAATAGATTAATTAGATTAGTTTATTGTTGTTATTGATCATTAAATAGATTAAATAGATAGTTTGATTTTTCTTATCCTAATGATTAAGTTAACTTGCTTAAATAAGGGTTTTCATTTTCTTTCTTAAAACAATCCATTGATCCATAGTTCAAAAGTTACTTAGGATAAATAGTTTAAGTTTATCGATAGAGTTTGATCATTAATAGCCTTTGCTTGAATAGATTAGTTCTCAGATAACCCATTTCCTTAATTAGACTATACTACCTGTAGCTTTTCTTCCTTGGCACATATAGTGCTACAACTCTAAGTTTACTTACCCGGGGTTGACAATTTAATTGAGGGTTTTTAGTGCATATAGAACACCCATCATTTTTGGTGTTGTTATTAGGGAGTTGTCTCAAGGTAGGAATTAGATCATTTCTAAACCTTAGCATTAGTTTGGTGGTGGGGGAACGTTAATATGAGAGGTAAGAACCTACGCATATGCTATAACAGGTTCCCCCAAACCCAATGATAGTTTTTCTTTTTGTTTCTGTTTGTTGGGTAAAATCATTAAGATGGGTAACACTTTTGTTTGTTTTATGATAATTTTTTATTTTATTTTAACAGGTTCTTCAAACTCCGGTAAAGAAAAGTATTTTTTTTATTTAGAATTTTACTTTACCATAAAAAAAAACTTGTGAAGAATTTTGTTAGCTTGCTACTGACTATTTTTCAATTTTTTTATTGAGATTTGATATGTTAATTTGACAATTGTTGGACAATATGTTCCTTAAAAATGAACAAAAAGATAATGAGTTATTTTTCCCCCAACAATGTATCCATTATTAAAATTTTGTTTTTGAAAACTGAAATATACTACAACAATATATAAAGACTCTATTTTGTGATGACTATAGTTTTCAATCTAATGGATGAATATTATAATTTCTAGAATTTTTTGAAGTTGACCAATCTGAAAAAGATACATATTTTAAAAACATGTTTTCCCACACCATGTATCTATCTTAATTTTTACTTAAAACCAAAATCTAAAAATACCCTTTTGAAGAGAACAATTTATGGATTCTGAATATAAATTTTCCATAATTTTCCACTATATATTTTTAGAGATATGGATTTTTTATTTCACTGAATCATAATCTCACCTAAAAATACTATGCAATGATTTTTTTATAAAATTAAAAATCAGATAAAAACAATGAAAATGAAAACAAATTGTATCTAATGAAATTAGATTCAATTTTTAAAATATTGGTATCAATTCCTAAACTAAATTCTAAGTATTTGTAGGAGTTCGCTACTTCCAAAGATCAAGTAAGATGGAGAGAATTTGTAGTTTCCTACAAACAATCCCATTTTCAGGTTTTTAGCCGAAATATTCTTTCGGATGAAACCTAGTTTTTAATGGAGACCATTAAAAATAAACCTTTCAGTCAAAAATCATTTCGGCCGAAATATGTGTACCGTAGGAAAAAAGTTCATATGGAAAATATTGTACATGAATTTCAAGGGCACCGTCAGGGTGTCCAATTTGACGTGCAAATTTTTGGCTGAAAAATGTTTAGGCTGAAAAAAATCCTAGCAACATTTTTTCGGTCAAAAAAATGCTGCTAGGAATTCTGGAGACCCAATTCTCACAAAAGTGTTACCCATCTTCATGATTTTACCTTGCTTTCATGAATAGACCTAGAGACCCAAAAGTAGATATGTTAAATCTAAATGAGACCTTTCAACCAAGGTTCCTTTCGACCTTTTCAGGGGAAGGAACATTCCACTCATAAGTTCCATAGATCGATACTGAAAAATAGGATCTAGCTCAACCCAAAGAGATAAAGTAGTCTCTGAAGAGACTAAGACAGGGAGCACTATAGAACATAAAATTGAAGCATTAGTAGTATCGGGACAGGAGGCAACACCACTCGAGCCTTCCACAGAACCAAACAACACAACCTTTGTTTTCTTACCACCATCAGGATATCCTAACTTTGAAGACATCATATAACTTGAACATGTGAACACTTTGTTTGGTATTTCAAACAATACAATTGTCTTTCAAATTGACACAGAAACTTTAGCACAAATAATCTCAACTAGATCGAGTAGAGTCCCATACAACGAAGTAGTAGGAATACCTTCCCATCATAGGGATACCTTGTTATCTTCAAGGATAATACCACTTAGGTACGCCCTTTTTGGAAACCAAAACAGTATGGATGATCAGGAGGATCATAACAATGTAAGACATGAGGAGGAAGAAGAAGCTGGAAACCAAACCAAAACTACTTTTGGGTTTCCAATTTTGGACACCACCCCAAATGTCAATATGAAAAATATTCCCCTCTCAACACTTCCCACATTTTACGGTAAAAGAAGTGAAGATTCAGATACCTTCCTATTTGAGTTTGACACCTCGTGTAGAAGCTACAACTACTTACGAGATACCCTAAAACTAAAACTCTTTCATGCCACCCTCAAGGAATCTGCACTAATATGGTTCATAGGGTTGGGAGAATCCAGTATTAGGTCTTGAGAAGCCATGACAGATACATTTCTTAAAAATTACCAAGACTACTGCAATACCAAGGAGTCTCTTAATGATATTTTCAAGATCCAACAGTTAGAAGACGAGAATCTCGATGATTGTATGGAACGGTTTGCTTATATATCCTAGAAATAAAAATACCATGACATTCCATATGATGCAGTTAGGGATCATTTCCTTAAGGGAATTTCAGAGGAATACCTAGAGATACTTAACCTGATGGCATCAAGTGACATCTCCCATAAACCATTTGCCGAAATCTGTGAAATGTGTAAGAATTAATTGAGGAGTAGAGATAAAACAGGAAAGAACAATTGAGACCCTTATAATAGAAACTTAAAAATAGTTAGTTTAGGTGGTATCACAAGAGAAGAGATAGGGGACTTTTTAGAAAAATTCAATATAGATATCTTAAGAACAATCAGTTCCCAGTTGTAACGAACTGCCTTGTTACGACAACTATTCTAGAGATAGATGCAAATTTTTTTTTTTGAAGTGTGTGTGTGCGTATGTACAAGGAGACAACTACAGTCTACTCGAATCTGCGTCGCCACCTGACGACGATACGACGCAACCAGGATGAACACAAGAATATGACCAGGATGCACGATACGTAACCACAGGCATAAATGATGATCACACGACAAGCAAAACTGACTGCTAAAAGCGACTGACCTCCCGCCCATCCTACCCTGCAAGGTTAGGACCCCCAAGACACATAATCAACGCT
>ML790414.1:373163-391841 GCA_009831015.1 Picea engelmannii
CAAGGTCCGAAACCCTGCACACTCAAAGAAACTGAGTCAGCAGCACCTGTCTACATCAAGGTAGTAAAAACATCCTGTCATATAACTTAACGCATCATAATGAGAGAAAAAGTTTTATCATCATAAAAATCCGGATCACTCGCAAGCAAGTGTCCTCAAATAATAAGTTTGGTAAGTGCGCCAGAGCGGGATGTTACACCAGTTGGACATCCTCAAGATTAAAAAGAAACAGGAGGAGGAAAATGCATCAATGAGCATATATTTCCCAAGATGCAGGAGCACAAATTCCTCAAGGGAGTGCCCATTGGATAACATTTCAGTTTGTGGCTTCTGTACAGAGGACCACTCAACTGAGAAATGTCCATAATTGCCCGATTTTTTAGCCATCTATAGGAGTGGGGATCTTGGAGAGACCTCTTATGCACCTAGGAGGCCATGGAAACCTAGGAACCAACCCACATACCCAGATCCACAATCTCAAGTTCCACCCTATTATCAACAACAACAAAGTGGAACTCACCAAGTTGGAAAACCCGGTCTACATAGTACCAACATCCTTGGCTTCAAGGATGGAGAGGAGGACATAAACAAGGAAACCCTCAAGCTGCACCTGTCCATATGCCCAACTATCCTTATCCTCAATTTCCACTGAACACTCTGCAGCTTCTTCCAGTTTTTGTTCCACCACCTTTACCTCATATTCCACAACAACAACTACAACAATATTAGAATGAAAGCTCCCCAAGACCGACATTATTACTGGCACAACCAGTGCCCAATCCCAATAATAAGCCCACTCAACCTCTTCACAATTTTGAGATGCAGGCCTTCCTGACGTATGTTATTACTCTTGTTCCATTATAGGAGATTCAACTAAGGTCAGGAAGAGTTTTGTATAGGAAGAGACCTTCAATAGTCATCTGGGAAGAAGAAGAAGAGGGAAACCCCAAACAACCCATGGATGACACTAGGTGGGAAGATGTTATTATTCCTAAGGACCAAGAACCCAAGCTTCCCCAGAATGAACCTTCACAAATTACAAAGGCCCCTCCTTATCCAGAAAGATTAGTAATCAAGAAACCTACCACTCGATCAGAATTTGACATCTTGAATGAATTGAAGAATATTTGTTTCAAGATTTCCTTGCTACAAGACATTAAGGATATTCCAATCTACAGTAAGGTAGTCAAACAATTGTGTATTAAGAAGCCTAGTAGGAAGCAAAAGGATTCTCCAACAATACATTTGATAGGAGAACTTCCTGAGTACATATCAGATCAGCCTAAGGTAGAAAAATATGGGAACCTAGGAAATCCTGTAGTGAGCATAACCATTAATAAGGTCTCCATTGGAAACACTCTCATAGCCCTAGGGGCATCCATCAATGTTATTACTTCTACTACCTTGGAGAAATTAGAGTTAAAACCTCTTCTTAA
Source organism: Picea engelmannii (assembly GCA_009831015.1). NCBI lineage: Eukaryota > Viridiplantae > Streptophyta > Pinopsida > Pinales > Pinaceae > Picea > Picea engelmannii. The sequence goes on from ML790414.1 coordinate 374,600, forward strand.
GCGTACCCCAACCATTTTGGAATTAATAGATAAGACCAGGGTTATACCTAAAGGAATTTTGGATGATATCATAGTTACTTTATCCTCATGGGAGTACCCAATAGATTTTCTTGTCATCCACTCAAAGGATTCTACCAAAGGCCATCCTATTATTTTGTGCATACCTTGGTTAGCCACATCCAATGCATTTATTGTCTGTAGAGAGGGAAAAATGACCATCTCAAATGGAATTTCTATCTATAAGCTCACCATATACCCTCCAACCCAACCTATCATGGAGAATCTATGGTGGATTGAATGTCCATACAAGAATGACGACTGGGAAGAACCTGTATTGCCAAGTGACCATGCCTAGGCACTTCAGGCTCACACCACGAAAAATGTGCTAAACCAGTTCATTTCTGCTATCACATGTGTTGATTTTCCACAATCTTTTCCCCAATTTGACTACATGTTTGGGGAAGAATTTTAGGAACAATTGGAACCATCCATTGTTTCTTCAACATCTTTCATCTTCAAGATAGATGAGTCTCCCACATCTTATACCATGTCCTACGATATTAGTCGAGGAAACTTTCTACATATAAACTCCAGGCTAGATGCAGACGAACAAAAGAAGTTAGTAAGTTTTCTTAAAGAGAAATCAGAAGCATTTCCCTGGGAATACACTGACATGAAGGGTATACACCTAGCACATGTATTCATCAGATATATACCCAGGGGGAAGTAACACCTATTAGGCAACCCCAAAGAAGGATGAATCCAACACTCAAAGATATAGTAAAAGAGGATATCCAAAAGTTATTAAATGTCAGATTTATTTATCCAATCTCTGACAATAAGTGGGTATCCCCTCTTGTAGTGGTTCCAAATAAAGTGATCGGAAAATGGATAATTTGTGTTGATTTCCAAGAACTCAAAAAAGCCACTCTGAAGGATTACTTTCCTCTTCCTTTCATCAACCAAGTTTTGTATACCCTGTCTAGAAAGAAATATTTCTCCTTTTTAGATGGATATGGAGGGTACAATCAAATTCGTATAGAACCTGAGAATCAGGACAAGACTGCCTTTATTTGTTCTTGGGTCACTTATTCCTATAGAGTATTTCCATTTGGATTATGTAATTCTCCTGCCACATTTCAACGAGAAGTACTAGTTATATTTGGATTTGTCTAGTTCCTTTACCTTCGTGAGAGGTGGTTCTTTCCAGACATTGGGATTTGATACACTTCCAATATGGTGGACCAGACCTGTGACTACTCGCTTGACCATTGGTTATACCATGGTGACCATAGTTTCTTGACCTAGGTATCCACACAGATTGCTTGTAGGGATTATTCTACATGTACCCTGAGTTAGATAGGGATCAAACAACGTGCATACATTATGGAGAATTTTATCTCCCAGGGAATTTGACCGACTACGATGTGAATCCAATGAGGGTCCTTCTAACAGATTCTCTTACCTCCACTCTATTGTTTGGGAGTCTCATCCCCTCCTAAAAGAGCCATATCTTCTTTAGTTTTAGATGTCACTTCATCCATCATATCCTGTTTGTGTGAATTGTCCTTTATATTTATTTAGGAATGTTCTCTTTGTTTATTAGGTGGCCTTAGGATTTTGATTTATGTTGTGAGTTATGAGTCATCATGGATTAGGACCAACCTCACTACTGGTCTCATTTTATTTTGAATCAAGCACCACAATTTGGTCTGATACTGAACCCACCTCATAAAAGGCGTAGAGTTAATAAATGTGGTACATATGTCTTCGCTGCTTAGGCTCACGATCATCCTACCATGTGTACTGGTTTATATATGATTGTGTCAGTAATCCCTTCGAGTCCAACCTCCGTTATGGTTAGTGGAGTCTCCTCAACTCCCTCATCATTGATTGTTTGGATTCCAAAAAATCCCTCACTTAATGCTACCCATCCCATGGTCTCTTTAGTCCATGGGGACGAATCCTTTTGTATTCCCAAATGATACACCTAATGATGGTACTTAGTATATGTGTTGGGCCTGTAATCCTTTCTATATTGGTATTCCAGATATATCTTCACACTTTTTATCCCCCATTCTGATGTCTAACTTAAATCTTGGTTTTGGGTCTATGGCCACAATGCCTCCTTATACTCCTTTCTCATTTGGTTAGGGTCATATCTCTCAACCAAATCCCATATTTGGAGGCTCAAATACTCCTTCCTTTGTACCCAATACTAGCTATAATTCTCAAGGGTGGAGTGCACAAATGGGAGGTCCTTTTACTTCTTATATCCCATCCGTCCATCCTTCTTAAAAAATGTCGATTCCTATGAACTCTTTTCTTATGGAAAACCGTCCTCTAACCTCTGGTGATCCATCAGGGAGAGTCAATTTCATAGTATGAGAAACCCCCCAGACAAATTTCCTTCATATCGGGGTAATATATATCCTCACATGAGTAATCCATATCATGTCGCTTTCTCCTCACAAGTAGCCTCCTCGGTGATTATGCCCTTACAACATTTTATGAATCAGTTGGGAGGAGGGTACTACCCTACCAGACAGGGACATGGTGTATACCAAAACCCTTCTTGGCCCGCGATCTCTCAAAACTAGTCATTCCTGGAAGCATGGTCCCACACGCTGCCACCATGGCTCCCTTTTCTGGCCACATTAAATTTTCCATACTTGTCAAAATTGATGAATGAGCTAGTGCATCATGATTCATCATGGCCCCCCATTCCTACCAAACTTCCCTCTAACATTCGGATGTTTGATGGTAAGAGTGGTGAGGAAATAGGTGATCATGTGACTACCTTTCACCTATGGTGCTCGTCTAACTCCCTTAATGACACTTTTTTTCACTTTAGATTTTTTCAATGCACCCTTACAGGGGGTTCCATGAAATGGTACAAAAATTTACCTGGGATCACTTACCAAACTTTCAATGACTCGGTCTTGGTTTTTCTCAACCACTTTCAATTGTCGCTTCGTTATGATGTTGGCATAAAAATTTTGTTATATTTTTGTCAAGATAAATCCATGCACATCTTAGATCATATTCAGGAGTGGCGTAGAAGGAAGCGGTTGATAAAATATTACATTCCTCCATAGTTTATGTTGGAATGGCCTTTCAAATCACTATTGCCTTACATTTCAAGGATGTTTCTACATCTAGAGTGACATATGAGGAAGAGGCCATCTTCAAATCCCCAAAATTGGATCTGATATATTCTCAATCTAGGATGCTCTATGAAACTATTCCTAACACACTGCAGTTGAATTATTATCCTAGAAAAAAAATTGGGCCTCATTTCGATGGCATCATAGGCTTCGCAAATGCCATGTCTGCAAGTGAGGTGATAAACTGATCTGGATTATTTTCGACATGAAATGAGAGAGGAGATATGATAAATAAATATACTGAGATATTGCAAGAGTTCCAATAATATAACATATATATATTGTATTTATATAATAAGAGGAAAAGAGGCACAAATATACAATAATACACAATTTCTATTAATGAGTGAAATGTACAGAACTGTAAAATTACAGAGTGAAAGACTCACTAGAATGGTGGCAACTTATCTCTTAGAAGGGATGTGATGGCTATGCTCATTCACAAGAATAATAGTGTTACAATGAGGCGCCAAAGGCCTTTTTAACATAAATAAAATCTAAAACCCTAAGCCTGGAAGATGAAAAGCCAACAGTTTTGTGGACCCTGTTTTGGGTAGTTTGGTGTATCAACTTCCTGGGGGCATAACTTTGGTATACGATATTTGTTTGGGGAAGACGATAGCTCGCTGGAAATGTATTGATGAGGAGATTAATTTAGGGGGAACAATAAGAGCCTTTTTCTATCATTTAGGTTCTCGATTGTGAAAAATCATCGTTTGGGCCCTCAAAATGGCCCCAAAAGTTTGGGACCCGAAAAACTGCTAAAACAATTAAGTTGTCAAAAAACAATTTTGAACCAATTGGAATAGGTGGGTGGTCACCAAGATCCTCCCAGATCAATCCTCGCACCTTAGTAATTAATGATATCCATTTCATTGAGTTCCCAGGGGAGAGGGGAAAGCATTTGTTGAATCTCAATCTTGGTGAGTTGTTTTCCTTGCTAGAGAAGTTGTGTTGCTTAGCCTGTTTAAGGTTGTCACAAAACTATTGCTGGTAGGGTTGAATATTTTCAACCAACCTATTGTATCTTATCTTTAATGGGAAGTGTGTAGGAACCCTTGTAGGTGAAGAAAAAATATATTTTTTCTCTTCTGCAATCTAATTATGTTGGATAGAAAGGTCTTGGGCCAAGGTTGCAGTGGTTGCAGTTTCCTTTTGTTCACCTTTCGAATAGACTGTGAAGAGGCAGAATTTTGCAGTATGATATACTACCTTATGACACGTTTTTGGTGAGATAGTAGTTTGAACTAGCTTTGGTATCCTGTAGAGATGACCCCCGATAGTAACAATGATACTACGTGGTCAAGACTCATAAATGTCATGGCGCTTCAACATATATGGTTGGCCCAAAAGAAAACCATAGAAATCCAAGGGGGAAGCATCACATAATGCCTCATCCCTGAAAGGTTGGATGTCGTATGACAATTGACAGTATTGGCTGACACGAAGATCTTGTCCTTGTCAAAGCCACCCAATGTTGTATGGTTGCAGGTGTGAAGTTGTCAACAACCCAAATTGTTTGAGGACCTCTACTGAGATGAGGTTCTTATGGCTTCCGATATCAATAATAAAATTCAACAGGGTCCCCTTCACCCACATATATGAATGGAGGATGTAATCCCCCTCTTTGGGATCTGTTGGTTCTTCTAGTTGAATTGTTGCGGTCGCGACAATAGCAATTGGGTTTGCATCGATGATCTGTCTTCTGCCATTATTTTCTAAATCAGATTATGAATCAACATTCGACTCCTTTTCTTTGATATCATCCACTAATGATTGTTTTGAGCGACATTCATTAGTTTTTTTTCCAAGGGATTTTGTGGAAATCACACCACTTTCCAATTTCCTTCTTAGCCTTTCCATTACCCTTATTTTGTTGTGTCTTGGACTAGTTTTTAGGAGGCTGGTTGTTAGGGTCATCTTTACAGTACTTTGGTTGTTTCATATTTGCAGACACGAACTCTCGTTTATTCTGGTGCCTAAATGTTTTCTCGATTTTGATAGCATAGCTATAGGCATATCCCAATGATGAGATACTGAATAAATCCATTTCAAATTATATGTACCTATGCAGAGCCTCGCAGTATTTGATAGCCGGATGTCACTCAGAGTCTTTATACCCAGCTTGGTGCATAAGGTATGGAAATTATTTATGAAATCTGACACTGTTTGGCCCCTCTCTTAACGCAGTGTGGTCCGTCTCATGTAATAGTCATCATAGTTACCAATAGGGTAATTTTATTCCTTGACTGCATCCACAAAAAAATCCCAACTGGGCTCGACCCCATATAATATAGACTCCTCTATGGATATTTTCTCCCAGTAAGTTTCCCACTAATATTGTACATGGGGGAGAGCCATAAGGAGTGTGAATGTGATATTTTCCCTATCAAAAAAATTGTGAATAGAGAAATAACCTTCTAGCAGATTTAACCATTTTTCTAGGGCATCGACATCTATATGACCTTCAAATATGGGAATATCAAAATTAACTTGTACCTTGAAAGGAGAGGTGCCTCCAAAGTGTGCACTCGATGAATAAGTGTCTATTGTTATCGACATGCATTGAAGGATGTGGAAAAATTCTCCATAATTCTGTCCCTTTGTCACTTGAGAGCTTGCTCAAGAAACAAATTAATATAATATTCTTCTATGTTGTTTTTATTTTCTTCCGACATGAAGGGTTTCTTAACATTTTCTGGTCTATAATGGATTTTGGATAGAAAAAATTCAACATAACCACAAACATGGATCAAGAAAAAAAAAAGGTACATACTTTTAACTCTATCTTTTACTCTATTCCTATGAATCTCATTTCTTGTATGTACATATTCATTTTTTTCCCTACATACCAACTGACCTTCATGTCCATTGTATTTTATGCATTCCCACATTGAAAAAAATAGATTAATTGTACAAGAAGAAGAAGCCTTAACCATAAATGTAGAAAAAGACATACAATGGTGCATGCTTCTATCCTTATTTTCTAGTCCATTACTTTGTATCTCATTTATTGTGTGTCTTCATATCTTCCACATACCAACTTACCTTCATGGATATTGTATTTTTTGCACCTCTACATTAAAAGAAACACAATAAATGGATAGGATGAAGAAGTATTAACCATCAATGTAGAAGAAGACATACGAAGGTGCATGTTTATACCCTTACTTTCTACTCCATTTCTTTGTATCTCATTTATTGTATGTATTTTTTATTCTATTTCTTTGTACCTCATTTATTATATGTATCTACTACATATCTTCCTACATACGAACTTATCGTCACGTCCACTATATTTGCTGCACTGCTACATTGAAAGAAGCAAACTAATTAAGCAAGAGAATGAAGTCTTATGTGTCACAACAGAGGAAGATGAATTATAGTCTTCCAAAAGGTACACCAATAGTGACACTCAAGAAAACATAATGCATGTGCTTAGCATACATCCATAATGATTATGAACAACATATAATGCACATGCTCACTTAGTTGTTGTCACTTTACATTCAATATATGTTCTCGTGTTCAGTTATCATGTACATCTCTCATCTCTACCATAATGTCTCAAAATTTTCTTTCCCCATGATGTGAAATAAATATACAATATATTTCAAATTAAGTTTATTTTTACATATTCAATGTACACCTGTTTACATCAGAAAAATTTGGACAAATGACATAATCATGACGAGTCAATTGTCGCAGACGTCAGCAGAATGGCAAGCCCAAAGGTAAATATTCACAATTTATGCTCCTACTATGTTTAGGAAACAAATATCCTCTGTGATTTATTTATCTATGCCATAGTAAATATATTGATGGCATCCACAACACTTGATTTTCAGTTCACAAGAAGTATCATTGAGTACAAGTGAGGCGCATGTCATACTGAAAACTCCCCAGGTTAAGAGGTATGGTTACAAAACTCTAACCAACATGATTCACCCAAATTATGCATCTACTTCTACATCCATGGAAAAAAAAAAAACAATTATGGATACAAAGTTCCCTTCACATTACTTTTTTTGTTCAAAAACTGTCACGAGGCCTAGAGTTACACTACCCATTATACTATCGATAGAAGACTTGAACAATCATCGGACTGAACAAGTGTTTGTTGGAGACATAATGATCATGTACAAAACCTACTTATACAAGGAAAAAAAAACTAGATGCATTGTGCATGCTAACATGACAAACAACAAAGCCATGATGGAAATCACACTGACTATCCCTACACAATTTGTCCATAAACATGCATAAAATATCTTTCCTAGTAATGGGATATCCATTACAAATTTTAATATATTACCAAAAACAATATATTCTTGTGGTGATTGTGATCGGATTATATCGCTTAATGAAACAAGTGTTGTGGAAAAAGTGCCCGTGGTTTTCTCAGAATATCATTTCATACTGGACACGATGATCATCTGATTTGCAAAGAACAAAGACATTTACCCAATCAGAACCATTGGTGAAACTATCACACTAGCAAGAAAAGTTGGCTCACAACACATTCTCCATATAAACTATGACAATTCGAACAACGACAAGGCAATGGTACCATTCTCCATACCCATTTTTGTCCTTTAATTTCGCATGTTGATGGATCTTAGTCATATTACAAAACTATTAAATGATTACATGTTGTAGTTACATTTGTTCGATACCTATGCACATTTTTTTCCTCAATGGAACAACAGTTGCAGAAAGGGAAATTTCCAATAATGCTCTTCAAAAATATAACAAAGAAAAGAGATGTGAAAGAAAGGATATTTCGCACAACCCAAGCAACATTTGTAATAGAATTGTGAACATACATAGTATAGGATCTTATGAAAATAACTACCTCCACCACTGTTGTACGTATGCATATACAATTCCATCCACAATTTCCAAATAAAATTTGCATTAAACAACTTTCATGCACAATATTTTTGTGCACATATATATTATATTCCTTGATATCTTAACTACTATGCTCATGTACGCAGTTTGAGGGTGTACTGGCATAAGAGAATGGATAATCGATCCCCTTTGAGCCTATATGTGCCAGATGTAACTCTCTTGCTTCTGCCTCTATGTTCATAAATGATGGCACAATTCACTGTCTACGTTGCAGTAAAAAATGCAGTTACATACATAGAAATTTCCTCAACACTATTATCCAAACCCTCAACAACACAATTGTGCATTGTACAATTAGACAACTTGTATTACAATATGAGCTCCCTAGCTTGATAGAATTTCCATATGAAATATACCTATAGAAAAATGCAAATACTGTCTACATGCTACGTGAATTTCACGTGCATAGAAAATTTACATCAAATGGGGATAGTGTCATACTGCATATCGGCTGAACCAAAAAAAAAAGGTGTGTCAGACAAGTTCTTTGGTATTCTTATAGCTCATCTTTCACTTACAAGTTGTCTTTCTAGAATGATTATAACTTGCCATTGACATTACAGGTTGTCATCTCATGCATTGACAAGGGTCCAAAAAATCTGATTTGTTTCTATCTATTCTACCCAATCAAAATATGCATATAGTTTTTCAACTTATGTGCATAAACTATGACAAAGTCAAATATTATTACAAGATGTTATTCACAAGTTCCAATCTAACTCACAAGCTATCACTAATATTGAAATAGAGATTGTCTGCAAAAGAAATTGTTACCATTGACCTTTTTCAAAATTATTCCATGCACAATGTGCTTCAATTTGAAATCCATGCCATGTTACATAATCAATATTTTTATCACCTTAACACAACGTTTGGGCATAGGTGCAACATACTCCTCGACTACTTGTTGCTCCATATCAAGTTTTTGGAATGGGTGTCATTCTACCTTTTGATCCAATGGGAATGATTCATCAGTTTAGCATGCATCAACAAGCCATTCCACAAAATTTAAAACAATCTGTTGTCTAGGTTCATCAACCTAATTTTGCACAATTCCAGTCCATTTTTTCTATTGTTCCTCCACAACAACTTATGACCCATGAGAAAAATCAACAAGTATTTTCATTTCTATCTTGTGAGTACTTTAATTTTAGCAATTTATATCATTTAGGAAGCTAGTTTAATAGTTTCAATGCAAAAACTACTCTTACCAATTTGTTGTGTGTTAAGAACCAAATATCAAGATAGCATAGAAAAACCTCTGAATAAGTACTCGACACCTTGAAAAAGAGATAATTTCATATAATAAGACTCTTCGAGGGGGGAACCTCCTTATACACCACATAAATTTCCAAATACAAGATGATTCTAAATGAAAGGTCTCCTTGGTGTATATAGGAGACTAGGAGGTACAATTACAACTAATGGAACCAAGCCGACATAAATAAAATAACATTACTAATGTAATATGCCCCAATTAAAGGGTAATGTGCCACTTTTTAGGGCTTAAGATGCCCCTCCCCTTCAGACAAGTGTTGTATGCAACATTTGAGTAATTATGTATTCTTCTGTATAAAAGACTCATCTTCCCAAGTGGAATCCTCAGCAGGTAGTTTCCTCCACTTAATGAGATACTCTGAAATGGATCTATTCCTTAACTAGAAGATTCTTGTGTTAGTGAAAACTTCGGTATCCAATATGATTTTTCCTTCATGTTCAAGTTCTGGAAATATAGCTTGAACTAGGATCTTGTCGCCTATAACCTTCTTTAAGCATGGAACATGGAAAATTGGGTGTACTCGTGAAGATGAAGGCAACTCCAATTTGTATGCCATAGTACCAATATTTTGCAACACCTTATAAGGGCCATAGTACTTTGGTGATAATTTATTATCCTTATTGGCTTGCTTGAGGGACATTTGTTTGTATGGTTGTAGTCTTAAAAACACCCAATCCCCTACTTCAAAACTTATTTCACTACGATGCTAATTTGTTTGTTGTTTCATGCTATTMTGTGCCATGTTCTGGTTATCCTTTAAGATTTCAAGAACTTGTTGTTGATGCTCGATGTGATATTCCACTGCTTGAACCCTATATTTTTCTCTTAGAGAATAAGTGATGGAAGGAGGGTGGTTTCCATAGAGTGCCATAAATGGTGTCATTTTTGTTGCAGTATGAAATAAAATGTTATACCACCATTCTGCCAAGGGTAACCATTTGAACCATTGTGTTTTTTTATTAGAGACAAAGAAACAAAGGTATCCTTCCATACATTTTTTCACTATMTCGGTTTTTCCATCAGATTACGGATGATAGGATGAGCTATGATCCAATTGAGTATCCAAATAAGAAAATAATGTTGTCCAAAAATGTTTAGTGAATATGGGATCTCTGTCACTTACATTAATCTTACGGATGATAGGATGAGCTATGATCCAATTGAGTATCCAAATAAGAAAATAATGTTGTCCAAAAATGTTTAGTGAATATGGGATCTCTGTCACTTACATTAATCTTTGGGCTTCCATGTAGCTTTTGAACTATCCCCATGAATGCGGTGGAAACTGTACTAGATTTGAAGGGATGAGAGAGTGCACAAAAGTGCGTGTACTTGGTCAGTATATAAACAATAACCATGATTACACTCTTTCCTTCAGACTTTGGTAACCCTGTGATGAAATCCATGGAAACCTCCTCCCAACACTAACTTGGGATGGCTAATGGTTGTAAGAGACCTGGGGTCTTAATTGTTCCCACCTTATTTTTTTTGTAAACCAAAAACAATTCCACAAACCTTTGAACATCAGTTTTAAGGCCATCCCAAAAAATTCCTTCTTGACCCTATAGTAGTTTTTCAAAAATCCAGAGTTCCCTCCTACCGGAGAGGTGTGCAATTCCAATAGTACCTTTTGTTTGATTTAGGAGTTATTACATAAATATAAGAAATCTTTGTCGCATATTGAATCATTTTTCCGTGTAAATGTATTTAATGCATTGGAATCCTGTTGCAAACTTTGAATGTGAGTCCACATGTTTTCATCATTGTTCCATTCATCCCTCACTTATATTATCCAATCGAGTTGGATGATCAAGATAGCATAGAGAAAGGCCTCAACATCTTCATCCTTTCTTAAGAGTGCATCTTCCATAACATTTTTCTTCCCTTTTTTATATATAATTTCAAAATCATAACCCAATATCTTGGTCACCCATTTTTGTTGTTCTTCTAAAGATAATAATTTTTCCAAGAAGTATTTAAGACTATCATGATCTGTTTTGACCTTGAAGTGCCTACCTATTAGGTAAGGGCACCATTTCCTCAATTCATTTAGTATTTCCATAATTTCCTTCTCATAAATGGGTTTGTGTAATTCCTTTCCCTTGAGTGGTCGACTTTCAAAAGCAAGGGGCCTTCCTTCTTGCATTAGAACAACATCAATGCCATTTCCCGAGGAATCACATTCCACAATATTTTTTTTTTTTAAGTCTGGTGTGGTCAAGACAAGAGCTTTGCACATCACCTCTTTAAGTTGTTCAAAATATTGAGTTTCCTCTAGATTCCATGAATATGCATCCTTCTTAGTTAATTTCGTTAAAGGTGTTTCTATTCTTCCATAGTTCCGAACAAACTTGCGGTAGTAACCTGTCAAACCAAAATTCCTCTTATATTCTTCAATGTTTTGGGAATCAACCACTCCATCATGGCCTTAACCTTGTTAGGGTCTACCTTGACACCTTCATGAGATATAATATGACCCAAATTCTTTACCTCCTTCACCCCAAAGAAACATTTGGATGGTTTGGCATATAGTTGTTTATCCTTTAGTAGTTGTAGCACCTTATCAACATGTCACACATGATCCTCCCAAGACTTTCTATAGATTAATATATCATCAAAAAATAATAACACAAATTTTCGAAGGAAGGGATTGAAAATGGAATTCATCAACCCTTGGAATGTGGAAGGTGCATTTGTAAGGCCAAAAGGCATGACCAAAAATTTATAATGGCCTTCATGATCTCAGAAGGTTTTTTTTAGGATATCTGCTTCCTTCATTCTAATATGATGATACCCTGAACGAAGATCCAACTTTTTGAAATAGATTGCTCCGTGTAGTTCATCTAACAATTCATCAATGAAGGAATGGGAAACTTATATTTAATAATGATCTTGTTGAGCTCTCTATAATATGGACACATACGTTGCGAGTCATCTTTCTTGATTACCACTACCACTACTGCAGAGTAAGAACTTTGGCTAGGTCTAATAATGCTATCCTCTAACATTTCTTAAACCATATGATCAATTTCACTCTTATGGGAATAAGGGTATATGTAAGGCCTGATGTTAGGAGGAACACTCCCAAGAATTAGGTGAATAACATGATCATGATTTCAAGTGGGTGAAATAACTTTGGGAATATCTTCAAATACTTTGGAAGGCTTATCAATGATCCCTTGGAGATCTAGGGGAATAGATGGCTTAGATGTTTCAACATATAGTTAGCATAGTTGTGAAATTACACCTTGATGCCCCTTTTTCAATAATTTTGTCATGCCATTAGAGATTATCACCTTACTAGGTTTCCCTGTGATATCCCTTATCTCAATTTATTTTCCTTCCAATGAAAATTTCATGAAAAGATCTTGAAAATTAAAAGCAATTGTTCCTAATGATTGTAACCATTGGATTCCTAGTATGACATCAACACCACCCATGGGTATAGCAGTCATTGGAATATTCATTACATATTCCCCCATATTAATATTTATATTATTGCATTTTCTTGAGCAATTGATAGTTCCTCCATCTGCAATCATTACTTGAAACTCTTGTTCTAGATATACAAAGCAATTGAGAGATTTCTCTAATTTATAGTGATTGCAATTATGAGTAGTAACGGAATCAATTAGGACTATTACCTTTTTATTTTTGATATATCCTTCAATCTTTAGGGTTTGAGGAGTGTTAATTCTAGCCAATGCATTACATGATATCGTGGGAGTAAAATCTTCAGAAGAAATCGCTTCTACATTTTCATCTTGAGATGGTTATTTTTCTTGTTCTTGTTCTTCTTCCTCTTCCCAATCTATGTAGAATAATTTCTTTTCACCACACTTATGTCCCTTACTGTACTTGTTGTCATAATTAAAGAATAAACCTTTTTCTTTTCTTTCCTCCAATTGTTGAGGTGTCAACCTTGTAGGTTGAGTTGTTTTATAAGAATAAACATTATTCTCTCGATAGATGTTAGGAGTGGTCCTTCTAGTATCCATAGACATATTTTTACTTTCTAAATTTCTTTCCACCCCGAATGCATTCTCCTATGATTTTGGTTCCCAAAGGAAAACCTCATGTTGAATGTTATCCTTTAAAGTTCCTATCAATACATCAATCAGGTGCTCATCTAGAATATCTATTACCTTTATATTCAATATTTGGAAGTTATCAATGTGCTTTGCAAATGAACCCTTTTTATTGGGATTTATCAATTGGCTAAAGAAGGTATTGCTCCTTGTATCCTCATAGTGTGTTATCATTTATTTTGTAAAAAATGTCCAAGTGATGAGTGATTTGCGAGAACAAAGCCATCAATACCAAAAAGGATTGTTGGGTTCTAAATATAAAGAAGCAATTTGTACCTTTTGTGTATGTGGCACCTCATGTAGATCAAAGAATTGTTCCATCTGAAGTATCCATGTGATTGGGCCCTTGCCATCAAAATTCCTCATATCGATATTAGGAAAGTGGTTGGTCTTCAATCCAAAGTTGGGGTTTCTCCATTCTTGATTCATATTCCTTGTGTCTTCATCATGAATTTCATGGGATACATTTTCACTTTTAGGTGTCCTCTCTATTAGGAAAATTTTCAATTCTTCCATGATCTCCCATTTTAAACCATCCATCATCCCTTGTAGTTCATCTTTTGTTACTGTATTCTTTTGTAAATCATTTTTGTCCCTAATAATTTCTTCACCTTCATCAAGATTCCAAGTAGGACTATTTAGAGGCTTAGTTGGTGTAGAAGTTCCATTTTTTGGTGGCATGTTGGCCAAGTATCACTTTTAAACCTTGATTTCAAGGTGGTTCTGCTAAATGATCTTTCTTCTACTGTATCTCCAAAATTTCGGCCCTTCTAGGTATGAAAATTTATTTTTTGTAGTTCTATGATATTTTTTCTCTGCAATTCCATAGGTCTAATAAAAACCGGATGTGCCAAGTGGAAGTTATGGTAACTTCCCCACAACTTGTTGGTTTTTTCCCTTCTAGGAGACCATACTTGTAAAGAATGACAAGATCACAATATATGATATTTGATTCTAAAAATTGTACCAGAAATAATACAGATTGTCCACTGTCCAATGCAATGTGTCTCACTTATGTTGGATACTCACTGAAGAATATATCAATGTTTTACCCGGAAGACCAGTTTGAGACTAGTTAATATGACTAGTCAGATACCCTATCTTGCACAGGGTGTATCTACAAAAGTAGGATGACCAGAAGCTGAAATTTGTATCCCAGATACCTTCATAATTTCTATGAATATCCTTTGCATTTCATGGTCTAGAACGTTACAAAAAAATGTCATAGTGAAAATGACGCGATGAATAAATTCAGGATGATTCTAGAACCCTACCTTACACAATCAATATCTATGAAAGTATAAGGATTCCAAAACTGAAATTTGAACCAAACGTACATTGATCCGTTTGCTAAATATCGTTCAAGGGGTTCCTTATGAAAATTTGTATAAAAACGTTTATAGCTAAAATTCCAAGGTGTCTCATAAGTAGCAGCAAAACCCCAAGATCTTTAAATTTGATACCAAATGTTAAGAGCCAAATATCCATATAGCATAGAAAAACATCAAAATAAGAACTCAATGCCTCAAAAATGAGATAATTTTAGATAATAATCCTCTTCGAGGGGGAAACCTCCTTATACACCACATGAATTTCCAAATACAAGATGATTCCAAATGAAAAGGTCTCCTTGGTATATATAAGAGACTAGGAGGTACAATTACAATGATGGACCCAAGTCGACATAAATAAAATAACATTACTAATGTAATATGCCCGAATTAAGGGGTAATGTGCCACTATTTAGGGATTAACATTGTGTTTATTTTAGCCAATCAGAAACAATCGTCAATATTTGCAGCATTCTAAGCATCAATATTTACAGAGACACTCTTAGAAAAACCAAACAGTTGGTGATATAATGGATGTACAAAAGGAAAAATAGGTTATTCCCTTGTCTCTATTGTCTCTATTTGCAATTGGCTTCATTCAATTTTCTATAATCATAGTTTTCCTAAGACCATATATAATAAAAAAAATCATCACAATTTGTACATGATTGAAAAACTATTGCAAAATTTGTCTTATCTTCTACAACAAAGCAATCAAAGTTGTTAGTAGGAATCACACGAAATATGCATTGGAACAAAGATTAACTTTAAGGATTATTCTGAACTATTCCATGCCAATTCATCTACACTTTCAACCATTTGAGCATAGTAGAAGGTTGGATTAGCAACTATCCATCAATACCGAGCAACTAGGAACAATGTCTCATGCATCTGTTTCTGTATCTCCAAGTCAGTCCTTTGGAGTTTCTAGTCACTTTCAGCCATATGTAGCTGATTGAAAAATTATCTCTAAATCTCTGAAACAACTGATGTACAAAGTCCTAATGAGGCAATTAAGCTTTATAACCCAACTCTACCTTTACATCTTTTATAAAGGGAAAAAAATATCATATAAGGTCATTGTAGTTAAACAAACATTTTATAAAGGGAAAGAAACGTATATAGCCTGCAATATTGTAATTAATCAAACTTTTTATTACAATCATCGTTGCGTTCATGTTATTCCTATAGAGGCCAGTGCACATATCAAAATTAGTTCAACTATAAGTTTAATTGTTATTGCTAATGCATAGTTAATTTATCATTGTTAAATGGAGGGTATTATGCCAAATGCTACTATTTAGTTTATTTGTTGAATATCAGTGTGCACTACATGAGGATATTGTGTAATATTGTGTGTACTTGAATTTATTTATTAAAGTTCCAATAGTTTGGGCATTTATTTCAAACATTTAAAGAATTCTTATATTCTTCTGGTTTCATGTGTAATCTGCCTCACATACAATAGAAATGTACTTGTTGTTCTAATTAATTTTCTTCTTTGTAGTTACCAAATAGACTGGTGCAAAGATGCAGAGCCATTGCTATAGCTAGTTATAGATTCTTATGGATTAACGACACCTCGTACATATACGGAATAGAGTGAGAAGTATATTCACTAGTACCTCACCTTGTATAGATACTTCATCGACACCTCCATTATGAAACTAGTACCTAGATCAAGGGTTTTTGATGGTTCCTCTTGCAAAGAATACAAGTTGTGTTGGATGAAATTATAACAAATTCAATAAATGTCCTGCGATATTTATTTCTTTGCAATATTCAATTCTTTAATGGAAATAGTCATAGTCAATTCTTTAATGGAAATAGTCGATGTGACAATCTTTCAAAAGTTGTAAATAGAGAGTAAAACCATAACAATACTTTCTTCCTAATCATAATAAGTAAAAGGAAATTGAGATAAAGTATTATTTTTTCTAGTACAAGCCAACCCCAGCCAGACAGTGACTACGCTGCCATGCAACACTTATTATTTTTTTTAAAGTAGCTTTCTACCCTCCAATTTCAAGGAGAGACTATTTTTACCTTTCTTAACTTTTTTTATTTTATCACAGATATTATAATAATACTATTATTATCTTTCTAATTATCTTTATTAAATCAATAATATTACTATTATATTTCTTAAGTTTTTTCCTTTTATCACAAATATTATAATAGTAATATTATTATCTTTCTAATTATCTTTCTTAAATCAGTAATATTATCTTTCTTAACTCATAATTGATTATTCATTGTAATTATATATATATACAAGCTCTTCAATTTAGCATTCAATCACGGCTTCCCTAAACACTATCCGCAAAGCCTCATTGTTCCTATTTTAAAAAATGGGTATAGAAACATTCCCTCTAATTATAGGACCATTATAATTAGCTCGATTTTAGCCAAGCTTTATGGAATTATTTTGGAAAAAAATATTAGCCTTTGGCTAGAAAGTCA
>ML790414.1:408493-421731 GCA_009831015.1 Picea engelmannii
ATAATTTTTTTATAATCTTCATTATATTTATATTATATTATATGAAATTTTGAAATTTTTAAAAATATATATATATTTAACTTTTGATTGATGTGTTAATTTTTTGGAGTTTAAAATTAATTTGTAAGGAAAAAAAATTATAACTATTAAATATTAAAAATATTATGTAGTTCCATGTTTCACTAACGGATTGTACTTTGTACTGGGTGTTTCACGTGTAATTTGAGGGAGATCAATAAGTAGCATGTTGCAGAGACTCTACAGTGGATGAATGCATCATCAATGATGGAAATGATATCCATAAAACCATGGTATGGATGACTAGCTGACATGATTTACTAGGCTACACATGCATATGGTATGCATGTTTGTTGAATTCTGAAAGTGGATGGTATTTTGTCCCTGTATGTTGCCATGTGATATGGGATTTTTGGACTCTTGATGTAGGCGGATATCTTGTTTGGATTTCTAGGGAGGTCTAGGTGGCGTCAAATTAGTCCAACATAATTCATGAATTAAATTACCCACCTACCCACAATGCTAGGTTGGATCTTAACATAGCTCAACCGACTTCATTTAGGGCGTCAATATTCCGAGAATGTTGTTCGAATTTGCATTAGCTACTGGGTGTGATCCTTCTTTGCTAGCCAACATCTTACTTGTAGGAAGTAGTAGAACCTACGTTAGCTACTGGGTGTGATCCTGGGCGTGATCCTTTTTTACTAGTCGAGAACTTACTTGTAGGCAGTAGTAGAATCTGCGTTAGCTATTGGGCGTGATCCTAGGCATGATCCTTATTTGTTGGACGATATATTACTTGTAGGAAATAATATTGAGGGTGGACAGGAGTGGAGATGTGAGAAGGGTTCACTAAAGGTATAGATGTCAATAGAATTGTCAATGGGTGCAGATCTGGGTTCCACCATCAAGATTGCTAAGAAGAATTCTCCCGCGTGCTTACAAAGGACCCTGTGAATCTTCCATCAAGCTCATCCAACAATAGGACCCTGCAATTTTGGAGCCAAGGCGAATTTGGGGACCCTTCGAATTTGGAGCCAAGGCGGACACGGGTAATCTCCTACTGTAACTTGGGTTACATATATCTTCAATTCTTTTGCGACTTCGGTGGTAATTAAATTAATTTATACACTCCGCATTTCTTAAATTTCCTTCAGTGTTATTTGAATTAATTTAAGCAGTCCACACTGACCCGTCTATCTCATTCTCTACTGCCACACTCCTTCCTGCGATAAAAACTCGAAGTGAAAATGTAAGATTGAAGTTAATATTAGTCAAAGTATACACCTTCTCTCCCTGTGATTCCAAGAGTCGACAGAGTTGTGATCTTCTTTTTAATTTTTATATTTGATTTATTTTAAATCACAAATCCTACCTATGAAATCTTTTAAGTAAATTTGCAAAGAGACTAAGCTTCTCCTCTATCAGAGGCTTTCCATTCAATTTTTCCTCTAGAAGAGGTTTTCCACTCGATTTTTTATGACGATTTTTTCTTAACTTCGCAAAGGCTCAAGCTTCCTCCTCTAGCAGAGGATTTCCATTCAATTTGTCCTCTAACAAAAGAATTTTTATTCAACTTTTTATGGATATTTTAAACTTTGCAAAAACAAATTATAATACTGATAAAATATTATTTTAATTTTATCAACTTTAATTTATAAATACAAAGTATTTAAGAGTTGACACTTTATAGGCATGGAAGCACGAGTCTTGTTTTTGGTTTTCCACATCGACTCATTATCACGAAACTGTCTTGAATGGCATTACAACCATGTTTTCATAAATTCCTAGACTACCCTTTCGGTCATAACTTGAAATATACTTGGAGGTTATAAACTCATTATACATTTAAAATTATTAATGGAAATCACTCTAATGATATATTAGGGATTCATATAACCTCATTATATCAAGATACATTGATCTAAACCGATATTAATGTCTGAACATCCATAGCCTTATGAATATCACAACATTGTAAACATACATATCCTTGTGATCAAATGCCAACATTTCTTTCAAACTCACATTGATCAATATGGTTAGACAAAATTTACAATTCCTCAAAAAAAATACAATGTAAACATACATAGCTTTGTGATAAAATGCCGACATTTCTCTCAAAATTAAACTGATCAAAATGACTAGAGAAAAATTACAATTTCTTGTATAATAATTTTTTTTTATTACCGAAAGGTTGGTTCGATTGCTTAGTAATATTGGTAACATAAATTTCACCGAAAATTTCAAAATCCATTCTCAAGGAATCCTTTGGAATTCTTAGTCACCTTAATAGCTGGAAGTTGATCTTCAGTCTTTTTAAAATTTGTTATATATATATATATATATATATATATATATATATATATATATAAACAGGAGAGGTGGCAATGTTCGTTAACAATTTTAGAAAGGAAAAAATATTCTCAAATATGATGGGTTGCCTCTATTTCGGCACAATTTTATTAATAGAAAAAACAACCATCCCAAAATTGACAATCCAATTTTCTCGATTGCAAAACAAACCAATTTAATGAATCAATTATGTTATTGTTATACTTACTTTAAAGGGTTGTAGCTGAAATCATATTATTAGATGGTCTAAAAATGGATTCAGGTATTGAGATCTCTCCCAAGTCAGTTGGTTCAACCACTATATTTACCTTCAAAATGTTGTGTGCCATGAGGTTTCAAACCCTTTCCAAGTATCAATCTCAATTCATATTAGTCTTCCACCTTCAAGTATTCAAAACTGAATAAAACTGAAACAACCCCATCATTACTACAACATGCGACACATAACAAGTGCTAAATGTTTTTTTTATTTTTAAAAACATGAAGGTAACAACAATAGTAGTCAATCCACACAACTTGATGATGAACACCATGCACACAATTTGGGAAATATTCAACATAATGACCTAGCATACTAGCACATCATGGATCTGGATGCAACATATTACATTCAATCAGGAGAAGAAATAAAATGAATACCCCCCTATCCTACCCTACAAGGTTAGGACCTCCAGGACACATAAGCAATGCTCAAGCCTAGGTTCTCATTGATTTTCACCATTTAAGATCTCAAGGTTGGCGAATTTTCTGAGGAGGAAGGAGGTTTCTACATCCCACCCATATTAAGCAAGACAAGCCTACTAAACTAAGGACCAACATTAGACCAACCCAATGCAACCAACATCAACGACACACATGAACTGAATCTTCAATGTGAGTGGCAAAAAACAATCAAAGATTGAACATTTTGCAAGACGTACCACCAGACAATCCAAACATTTAAACACTACCTCAATCGACCTTTAATTTACAAGTGCACAAGATATTTGAAATACACAATCTATCTATTAAAAACCAACTTGAGGCACAATTCTATTTAAATTCCAGGTGCCCCATTAATCAATCAGTCATTACAATAAAATTTAGATAAATTAATTAAGATGATAATATCATAGGCCAGAAGTTACTACAATACATGCGTAAACCCTAGTTTGTCTGACCCTAAAAAGCGTTAATCAATTTATATTTTTATTTTTCGTTCTTTGGATTTCAATAATACCTAAATTAGTTTTTCAAAGACTAGTAATATGACAACTACAAATAAAAGAATTTGAGGTATAATTTTCTCTATACATGTTTATATTAAGTTATTTAATTAATAGTTAA
The DNA here is from genome assembly GCA_009831015.1 of Picea engelmannii. Classification (NCBI taxonomy): domain Eukaryota; kingdom Viridiplantae; phylum Streptophyta; class Pinopsida; order Pinales; family Pinaceae; genus Picea; species Picea engelmannii. The sequence goes on from ML790414.1 coordinate 412,193, forward strand.
TAATTTATTTCCTATTTGTAAATAGATATTTATGATAACCTTAACACATTACAAGTATGAATTTAAATTATGCTTTTAATACTAAGAATCTTACCATATAACACTTTTTCTTGACAACTATTCTAGTAACAAAATAATAATCGTATAAGTACAAAAATTTACTTTTTTAATTGTACCTATTTACCTTACAAGCATGAAAATTGCTCAACCATAACTAAACTAAATCATACTCAATTATTAATACCTAATTAATTGTTTCTAATTTCACTACCTAATAATTTAGTAATGATTATTCACATAATGAATTTGACAAACTTCAATTGTTGAATCTAATTTCTTACTCCAAATTGTGCATCACTTGCTTCATGGTATTAACAAAATAACTCTTCCTCATAATGTTATTCAAAATTCAATATAATAAAATTAACAAGTATGAACTTGATCCTACGTAGAACCAACAGACTAATATTAAAACAATATAAAACAATATAAGAACATTTTGAAATAAAACCCACTCAACAATTAACTTATAACTTGATCTTATAACTTGTAGGGTTACATTATTATTATTGTCTAGATGCCTTCATAAATATTATTAATTATTTAAGGGAAACATAGTTACCCAGGTATTACCAGCTAACATCATTCCTTCCTGGTTACCAAGTCAGTGATTATATACTTAGAGTAAATGTTCATCATTTAAATCAATAACATAGTCTGATGTAAATAACAATAATTGTGGCAATGACAATGTAGAATATTGACAGTCGTAATAAAAATCAACTATTGAATTATATGAAAAATAAAAACTGTTGGGATTATAGTCAACACACAGTTGGTCAATGCCAACTCTGAACCCTGTGCAAGGTGACAACCAAGTCATGGCAGCAAGGGACTGTTGGGTTCTGACAGAACGATATCGCTACTACAAAATTGGAGATATTGTGGTCATCCTGCTAGACGCGAGTCAACCAGGATCCTTGCATGATCTATGGTCTGACCGATCGGCTCTCACCAGAGAGACTCGAGTTCATGTCCTCACAATGGAATTTGTTTAATTGTAAACTTTTTCACAGTAACCAGGACAATTTTACAGTAAGAAAATGGTTCTCATTGGTTTTTGTTCTTGTAGTAGATGGTTGGATATTCTTGATGTGTTTTCTGTGATATTTTCAATAATTTTTTGTATATTTACTATTTAATTAGAAATTTGAATAAATAAAGCAATGAGCATGAGCAATCAGAAACAATTATGGTTAATATCAAAACCTTTAAAAATCCATAAGGTCGGTGTTCTTCATTTGGAAGCCCAGTTACTACACACATCAATTTCTTGTCATACATATTTTTCTAACACAAATCTCCATCCAGATATTCTCCATGGAGAAACATAATAATGAAAAAAAATACAAATTTTTGAGCATCCTTCCTGCAGTTCTAGCCAGTTGTTGTGGCTAGCATCCTTGTTGGGTGTTAAAAATATAAGTCATCTGATTATCGTCTAGGATATGGGACCTTGCTACTTCCTCCACTGGAGGATCATCGTTCAGTTTTAATGAAATCCAACTGGACTAAAAAACAAATGCAAGGCAAGGAGTGAAAGGCATTACAAAAAATTGTGATTAGATGCCACCTCAAGTTCCATAATTAAATATAAAAGAAATAAAATCACAATCAAGGAATAAAGAAAATGCAGGCAGGAGATACAAAAGCGCAGGTAAGGTTTTGAGTACGAGGCTCATTTTGGCCACGCACAATTAAACAATAACTAAGAAATAAAATATACACAAAAATAGCAGGTGGAAACTAACAAGCACAACCATCTCATGTTACAAGAATTAATGTAAAAATCAACTCAACTGAGGGTACTGTGCTTAATGATCAACTCAAGTTAACTAGGAATATATATCAACGAACATTTTTTTTTCATTAAACAATAAGGAAATAATGAAACTAATTCATTGCCAAAATTACAATTGTAACTTGGAATAAAATTGTTGAATTTTGTCTCACCATTGTCATCCAAAACCAATTTCAACCTTCGTCATTCTAGATATTCTTGTACATAAAATTTAGACCAACCTTTGTTTTTTTAAACAAACAATAGCATTTCTTACACGTAATCAACGACGAATAACTATAAGTCACTATCCCTATCTTGCGCCCCATCCAAGTCCTTCTTGCGCTCCATCCTAGTATTTCTTACCAACCATTGAGACCTCACCAATACCTCCCATCCAACGCTAGGGGTACTCTTATTCCCACTGAACCCATCAAGATGCAAATGGGCCACAAACATGATACTAGAGAATGCTAGCACCTAGCTCACTTTGAAATGTCGAGATACCACTCGTTACCCAAGCTGGGTATCCCAACTCCCACAAGATAAAGTTCAGTCAAGATGAAATCTCGGTAGCGTAACCTTACATAAGCCAGATGTGTCCCATACTCCTCCTCCACCATTCTTTTTATAGAGTTTCTTAGTTACTAGTTTCCCAAACCCTTATTAGATTCCATTTTTCATTTAATTAATTAGGAAAAACCTTCCCCATACACATGTCGCTCGATCCCTTAGTTGCACCAGAAAATCAATTTATTAATTAATTAAATTTGTCAATTTCCCACACCAACCTAAAAGCTTTCTTAAAAACACTCCTCGGTGTCCCATTATTCCCTTACAATTCTTAAATGACTTACGCCTTACTTAATTCCTAGTTGAGTTCATAAATAAAAAGTTCCAAAGGCTAGATTCCTTACTAAGTTAGACATTCCCCTTTTTCCTTAAGTTTCCACTTTTCTTTAAGTTTCCATGTTTCTTTAAGTTTCCCCATTTTTCTTTTTAACTAAAAATTAGATTTAGCAGGTGTAGAAAAACAACCATTTACCCTTTTAATAAATTTAATCCTTCATTGTAATTTTTTTATTTTTATTTTAATAATTATAGTTTAAATTTCTTTACCCCCTTCTTGTTATATGTCTAATTATTTTTTTTTATGAGAGGTGCTATTTAGACCTAGGTTTTAAATTCACTAGGCTTGGAGACAGTTCTTAAGGAAAAATTTGTTATTAAACTTACTCATCACATCATTCATTTTAAGGCCAATCAAGTCCTAAGGAGGCATATTTTTCTAGGCAGTAGGTTTGTTCACTTACTAGTTAAAATTGCAACGTTCCCTTCAAGACACAGTACATTCTCCAAGGGTTCCACTCGCCTCTTTCTATTTTATTTGTGCGACATGCACTTCAATATGCACTATGTGCTCCAAGGGTTCCACTCACCTCTTGACTAAATTTGGTAGACGTCAAACCCTTGGTGTCAATACTCCGTCAGGTAATCTTGTGGGAGACTAAGGGTCTCTAAGGAATAAGGACCCTTCCTTATTGTGTTCCCCTTAGAATCATCATGAGCGACTATCATAGTCTTCCCTCATGACATCGCAAGTCTCTCGAACTAGGTAATCCTTAACCTACAGTTCAAACCATGACGAGAGTGCTAGTAGGTTGTGGCAGGGTTGTTGCCACACCTCTCCCTCAATGTATCTAGTTGTCTTTCATGACCCCTCTACTCCAAATGTGAGTTTGTTCGACAATCCATCGTTAGCCTACATCCATCAACGAATCATGTCAGGAGTAATAATCAACATCATAAAATCTAATCATATGTACATGTGTCACATCAAAAACATTCAAACCCTAACAATCCACTCCCTGACTCGATCCGGAGTCCACGAAGTTTCATCGATGCATCGACATCCTCAATGTCCAGAGTCCTCCACACTCTGGAGAACCTAGTCAATAACACATGTCGATGTAAATACAACAAAAATAACATAACATGAAATCCAAAATGTCTCATAATCATAATCAAAACAACCAATGGTATAATGACCCATATCACTTTCATGCAAGTGTCCTCAAAGAATAAGTCTTCTCATTGCGTGCAAGAGTGGGATGTTACATACACCTCCTCTTGTTTTAAACTTTGTCCCAAAGTTTCACAGTATGTAAGTGTCGAAATAAAGTGTATCACAATATCATATGTCTAGATATCAAACAAAAATGGGAACTACTAACACTTGTCATCTGCATCCTCCAAGGTCACCGAGTGTGGACTATATTTGTCCCACTAGACATTGACCTAATCTACTATTCGACGTTGTAGGTTTCAAATGTGATGTTCCAGAATGCATATTGGCTCCGCCGTGAAAGCACCCTCATCCGATACCTGCATGGAAATCATTTCAATAACATGTGTAGGATCACTAACATAATGTCTCAAAATAGATATGTGAAAAACATTGTGCATACACCTCAAAGAATCAGGAAAGGCTAGTCGATAGGCCACGAGCCCCTTCTTTTCCAAAATCTTGAAAGGTACCACTAATCTAGGAGAGATTTTAGCACCCTTTCCAAACTTGATATAACTCTTATGTGGTTTCACACATAATAAGACTTTATCGCCAACTTCATAACTATGATCAATACGATGCGCATTGACATAACTCTTTTGTCGATCCTGCACTTCCTTGATCCTTTGTCTTATAGTTTGAATTTGGTATTCCATTTCTTGGATCGCTTCAGGTCCCACCAAGACCCTATCCTCAAGCCAATTCCAACTCAAAGGCATCTGACATGGTCACCCGTAAAGAAACTTGAAAGTAGTCATCTTAATGGTGCTTTGATAGTTGTTGTTATATGAAAATTATACCAGTGGCAAGAATTATTCCCAATCCTTCTATTGGTTCATAACGTACATACACAACTTGTCCTCCAAGATTTTGTTTGTTCTTTCAGTCTGCCCATCTATCTCCAAGTGATACACAGTACTAAAGTTAAGTTGGGTTCCGAAGGCCTCTTGGAAACTAGTCCAAAATCATCCTGTAAATATTGATCCTCTATTGGATATAATCCTCTTAGGCATGCCATGCAACCTCACAATATCATTGATGAAAACTCTAGCTATGTCAGGTGCCTGATACATCGTACGCATAGGAATAAAATGAGAACTCTTCATCAAAGTATCAACTACCACGAAAATCGAGTCGTGTCTCATTTTCGTCAGTGGAAATCCAACAATGAAATCCATCAAAATGACCTCCCATTTCGATTCTGGAATAGTGTGTGGCTATAGTAATCCATTCATATTTCTATGTTTAGCCTTCACCTGCTGACATTCTTGACATCTTTCCACGTAGTTGACTATGTCTACCTTCATTCCTTTCCAGAAGAATAAATGTTTAAGGTCTGCACTCATCTTCTTGACTCTAGGATGAGCCATGTACACTGCTCTATGAGCCTCGTTTAGGATCAAAATCATGAACTCGTCATTGAGAGGTACGTAAATTCAATTTTTAAATCTTAATGATCCGTTGTTGTCCACAGTAAATCCCTCAAATTTTGGAACCATCATTGTGTTTTGTCCGATAAAATCCTTGACATTTTTGTACCAGTCAACATTGCATTGTAAAGTTATAATATTTTCACGTAGATTCGTTTGAAGAGGCATCACAAAAAATATGTGTGGTCTCTGACTCAATGCATCAACCGCTTTTTTCACTGTTCCTTTTATGTAAGTAATCTCGAAATCTTACTTGCTAAGCAATTCTAACCAACGTCGTTGTCGCATGTTCAAGTTTCTTTGCGTAAAGATGCATTGTAGTCCACAATGGTTCGTTTGTATTTTGAATTTGCATCCAATAAGGTAGTGTCTCAAAATTCTCAAGGAATAAACAATAGCTAACAACTCGAAATCATACGTTTCATAGCTCTCGTCATTCTTTCTCAACTTTCTCGAGATGTAAGCAATCACTCGACCACCTGGCATCAAGACTCAGCCTAAGACTTATTTGGATGTGTCAGTGCATACCAAGAAGTCTGTGTGCATCTCAGGGACCTTTAGTATTGGTGTTGTCATCAACATATCCTTTAGCCTCTAAAATGCCTCTGTACATTTCTCGGTCCAAACAAACTTCTTGGTCTTCTTCTACAATTTTGTGATCGAATTTTCTATCTTCGAAAAACCCTCCATGAACCGTCGATAGTATCCCGCTAAACCCATGAAGATACACACTTCAGGGACATTCGTCAGGGAAGGCCATTCCATAATATCCTCAACCTTTGTTGGATACACAATGATACCTTCGTCAGATATGACATTCCCTAAGTAGTGAATATTTGATTGATAAAATGAGCATTTAGACAATTTCCCATACAATTTGTTCTCTTGTAGACACTGTAGTACCATGCACAAGCACTAGTCATGCTCCTCCATCATCTAAGAGTAAATCAAAATATCATCAATGAATACTTGGATGAACTTGTCCAAGTATTCGCGGAACACCTCGTTCATCAAACTCATAAATACCCATGGGGTGTTTATGAGTGCAAAAGGTAAAATATTAAACTCGTAATGTCCAAACCTTGTCTTAAAGGTGGTCGTAGGGATTTCGTCCTCTTTGATCCATAACTGGCGATACCCTAATCTCAATTCGATCTTTGAAAACACCGTTGCACCCTTCATATAATCAAACAGATCATCAATCCTTGACAACAGATAATGATTCTTGATCGTTGCATTGTTCAATTGATGATAGTCAATGCAGAGTCTCCATGACCCATCCTTCTTCTATATGAAGATAACAGGTGCACCCAATGGCGACACACTTGGACATATAAGTCCTAAGTCTAGCAACTCCTTCAGTTGCATTTTCAACTCCTATAACTCTAGGGTCAAAATATGATAAGGTGTTCTTGCTATCGGTTCAGTCCCCAGTTTTAGGTCTATGGTAAATTCCAATTCCTTCTTAGGCAACAACCCAGTAACTCCTCTGGGAAGACATCTGCAAATTATTGAACTACGAGAAGGTTTTCTAGTCCTTCTGCTATGCCCCTTTCATTTAATGCAAGGATCGCATAAAGATTGCATCCCTTGTGCATGCTCTTCCACAGTTGCAAGGAAGAGATGAACCTTAGGGAAACTCCCTGGTTCTAATCTACAATCATGTGTCTCTATCCCTCATCATCGACCAAGCTCAACCGTTTTGTCTTACAGTTGAGTATCACCTCATGCGATTCCAACCAGTCCATACCTATCACAACGTCATAAGACCCTAATATCATGATGTACATGTTGGCCATTATGAAAAAATCTCCCAAGTTAAGGCTACAACCCGTAACCTTCCCTCGAACCTTTTGTTTGGCTCCCGAATCCATTTCTACAAATCTAAACTCGTCCTGTTCGACTGCATTTACCTTAATTCTTTTTAGAGCTGCACCATAACTAAAATTCTCTGTAGCACCTGGATATATCAAAATGCTAAGGTTCTAGTCAATGATGGTACTTGACATCTCAAGCATGGTTGACTAGTGCTCTACTTGGTGGTTATTCACCGCTACATGAATCTGATGTTCCTTACCCAAATATCCCATAGTAGTGGGTCCAACTGATCCAAACACTCTGGTCCTCTCCACTAGGCAGTCACACTGGTAATGTGGCTCATTTCCAACACCCTTTCTTTGGTCTAGTACTCCTAGTACCCAAAGTAGAAGTTGATGGCCCATCAGCTTGGAACCCTTGTCTGTTATGTTGAACAAACCTAAGCTATTACTGTTGCGATCAATGTTGTTTTGGTTCTTTGTAAGGAGTCTGTTGTTGAGGTGTTGGTCGCTGATGTGTAGTGAAAGTGGATCCTCTCCAGAAGCCACAATATCCTAGTGAATGTCTAGCTGGTGTTTGATGCTACTGCACACCAGATGATGCCTTCCCTACTGGTCTCACTGGAGTCTTTCTTTGACCCCCACCGATAAGCTCCTCCTCTACTATGAGGGCCTTCTAATCAATATCATGCAAGGTTTGAGTCATCTGAATCCTAAACATTTTACGAATTTTGACATTAAGGCCAAACTCAAACTTGTTGACCTTAAGTTTCTCACTATTCACGTGGGGAGCATATCGAAGAAGCTCCATAAAATGGGCCTCATACTCGAGCACCGTACAACCGCCCTGCCTCAAGGCATTGAACTCGTTGAGTTGACGCTCAATGAATTCCTCAGATAGATACATCTCTCAAAACTGTTCGTCGAACAGTTCCCATGAAACGTCTTCGACGACCATGTTCAATTATGGCAGGAGTGTCTTCCACCATAGAAGAGTGCTCCCTTCAGTTGAAATATTTCCATGCAGACCTTCATGTTGGAGGTATAGTCACGAAGTGCAAAGCACATCGCCATATTCTCCAACCATGCCCCAGTAGCTACGTTGTCCGGGGCACCAAAGAACTTAGGAAATTTGACCTTCTTGAGTTCGCGGTGAGTGCTACCGATCCCAAATGAAGTTGTAACATCCCGCTCTGGTGCACTTACCAAATTTATTCTTTGAGGACACTTGCTCGCAAGTGATCTGGATTTTTATGATGATAAAACTTTTTTTTCATTATGATGCGTTAAGTTATATGACATGATTTTTTTACTACTTTGGTGTAGACAGGTGCTGCTGACTCAGTTTCATTGAGTGTGCAGGGTTTCTGACCTTGAGGATGCAGAGGCATCGGTGGAACTCCCTTGGACTCCGGATTGAGTCAGGGAGTGGGCTATTTGAGTTGTTTCATTTACGGTGATCTTATTTTGTTTTGATGAGATGCTATTGATTTTATGATATGTTGTTGACATGATCTAACATGATGGTTGATGATGCAGGTTGACGATAGATTTCTGAACGGACTCACATATGGAGTAAAGGGGCCACACACGAGTTCCAGAGAGATTGAGGGAGAGGTGTGGACAACAGACCTGCCACAGCCTACTAGCACTCCCGCCGTGGCTCCAACTGTAGGTTAACGATTACCTAGTTCGAGAGGATCCACGATGCCGTGAGGGCAGACTGCAACAGTCGCTCACGATGATTCTAAGGGGCGCGCAATAAGGCGGGGGCCTTATTCCTTAGAGCCCTTAGTCTCCCACAAGTTCACCTGGTGGAGTGTTGACTCCAGGGGTTATAGATTCTACCAATCCGTCAAGTCAACGAGTGACACCCTTGGAGCACGTGGTGCATCCTGAAGGGCACGTCGCCCAAAGAATTGCAAATCAGCGAGTGGCACCCTTGGAGCACGTGGTGCATCCTGAAGGGCACGTCGCGCAACTGAAGCAAACAAGGAGAGTGGCACCCTTGGAGCACATAGTGCGTCCTGAAGGGAACGTCGCATTGATGATGAGGATGAGACAGCCTAGATGACCCTAGACCTTAACGCCTGATAAAAATTTAAAAAAAACGACTCCCCTAATTAAATTGTCACCCTGTTCAAATAAAAACCTAAATTAAAACATCTCTAAGATAAATTTGACCAGCCCTAAGAAAAGATCCTACAAAAATAAACCTAGGGCGTAAACTAAAACCCACCCAGGTGTTAATTAGAGTCTTCTTAAAAGTAAAGGGGGTAAAGTAATGGGGGAAATAAATTAAGCGAAACCCTTGGCTTTTAAATGATAAAGAAGAAATAAAAATTTATTGAAGTGTGGGAGTATAAAAGCTAGGAATAATATAT